>JAOEGS010014372.1:18341-32246 GCA_025447755.1 Corythornis vintsioides
GGACCTTTCAAAAATGATGGAGAGTGGTCTAGCAATAACCTCTGCCATCTCCCTCAGCACTCGTGGGTGTAACCCATTAGGGCCCATAGATCTGTAGATGTTGTTCCTCCCCAGATGAAGGACTCTACACTTTCTTTGTTAAATTGCATTACATTTCTCCCTGCCTGGCTCTCCAGCTTGTCCAGGTCTCTCTGGATGGCAGCACAGCCTGATGCTGTGTCAGCCACTCCTCCCAGTTTGATGTCATCAGAAAACTTGCTGAGGGTGCTCTCTGTTTCTCCAGGTCATTGATGAATATATTGAATAGTATTGGACCCAGCACTGACCCTTGGAGGACCCCACTAGTCACAGGCCTCCAGCCAGACTCTGCTCCACTGACCACAACTCTCTGGGCTCTGTCCTTCAACCAGTTCCCAATCCACCTCCACTGCACAATCACCCAATCCGCACTTCTTAAGCTTGGCTGTGAGGATACCAAGGGAGAGAGTATCAAAAGCCTTGCTAAAGTCAAGGAATACCACATCCACTGCCCTCCCTTCATCTATCCAACTACTTGTGTGATCATAAAAGGCTATCAGATTAGTCAAGCATGACATCCCCTTATGGAACAACAAGTTGCAAGATGTGTATCAGATATTGCCCAGACAAAATCTGTCTTAATTTAGAGTTGAAGTCATTGTTGACAAAAAGTGACTTTTAACCTCAGGAAAACCAAAATCTTTTCAGTTACGGCCAATTTGCATCTTCAAAATCAATGACAAGCACCCAAGAGGGTGCACAGAGAACCTGAGCTTGTGAACTGGCTGCTGCGGTCTTGGAAAAGGATGCTGCACCCTTCTGGACTGTGTTTCTAAGGACATTAATAGGCAAAAAACTGGAACAGAGCTGGACAGTCTGTGTGTCTCTTCCCATGGGCCTTTTCTGAAAGTTCATAAAATGATGACTATGACTACACCAACTTCCCTGTCTGCTTTTGGGCTGTCAGAAAGCAAGGGAGCTACTGCCAGTGGTGGGAGAGCCAGCCTTGCAAGAACCAAGGAGTTATGTTTTCAAATCTACTCTAGAGCCCTGTGGCACTTACTGTTCACCGAGAACAGCATTTTTGTGACTCATTTATCATCTCTCCCTCCCCTCTTGCCTGCAAGCCAGCAAAGTGAGGCATTCCAGGAAGACTTCAGATTTGCCAGACAGCCAAATTTAACCCAAGCTGTCTGGGCTCACCTTAAAAGGGAGGCATGAGCTCATCTCCCTCTGCCAACCTCAGTGCCACCCCACGGTTCAGGGTTGGATTGGGATGAATACAGCTGAAGAAAGGATGGTAGAGGAAGAGACCTGCATCCAAAACCTGGAGGAAGGAGGGGCAAGGGGTTGGTAAGTAAGCCTCATGTCTGGCATAGGGCAGGAGCACAAGGAATTTTGGAGGGTGAAGGAGCTTAAGATTGATGGCTTTTGATGCAGATATGACACGTTTCTCCTTTGGGTGAGAAGGGAAGAAATGTCCCCTTCATGCACATGCTAAACACTGTAAAGCTACGTAAACTGCTGGCTGATGACTCTTGAAAGGGGTTTGTCACTCAAGTTTACACACCTCATCCTCCTCCCTCTTTGCCCTGAGTTCTAATTGACAGCAGCTGATGAGCAAATATGCTGCTTTTCTCCTCACCTATGCAAACCAGCAGCCCTTATATTCTACACTGATGTTTTAAGTTCACTCCAAAGCAGACCCAACCTTCAAATAATAGCAAATGGGTGGACAAGCGCTAGAGCTGGGCGCTACTTCTGACATCACAGCAGTGGCCCCTGAGGATCCTTGCCTTTACTCCAGTGGAGGTTTCTCTTAACTTCACTCTTTCCCTCTTGCACATCTATAATAGGTGAGGTGTAGCCCTAAGCATGGGCTCCTCTTTCTACCTAAGCCATCTTAAAATATTTAATCCTTTCCACCTCCAGAGTTTTAAGTAGTGTATAGCTACTTGTAACTGTATATATAGCTTAGAACTATATAGCTTATGATCACAAGGGCAGTTATAACACATGCCTTCAGACACATCTAGCAATGAGGAGATAGGATTCCAAGCCAAGTCTACCTTCAGTTTCCTAAGCAATATTATTGCATTTCAATGTGGTGGCTCTGAGTCTTAGTCCATGAAAAAACAGGTGGAGAAATGCCACTGGCTACAAAAGAACTGAGTTACACACCTGTACAGATTTCTGAAAGACAGATGTTGCCACTGTGGGCTGCTAAAGGCTGTATTATTTAGTTCAAATTCTTCCAACAAGGCAAAACTCCCTCACCTTCTCCTTCAAAACCATGGACTCTGCATATTAAAAGTTTCAATGCAAGCCTTCCCACATGCCATACACTGTACGCTCTTACTGCATTATTATTTACTACTTAAAAATTATTTTTCTTCAGCACAGCCTTTATCCCCAATATCCTGGCAAAGAATGGAAATTCACAGGACAGAGCAAAAGCTGCAGCTGAGAAAGTATTTGAACTGAAGTGCTCTGAACTGTGGCTTTATTCAGCATCTTTACCCTCGAAGAATAACCTGAAAACCTCTCCATACTTCATAACCTTTAGTTACATGTCTGACTAGCTCCAAATCTATGACATTGCTCAGAATCCAATTATTCTACATATAAGGAGGAAAAAAAAAATGTCTGCAGCTCACATTATGCATGAAAATCCATAGCCAAAAACAATTTCTAAGCAGGTTTAAACACCCTGATGTGGAGACAAAAAAAAAAAAAAAGGCAGCAGAGACATTTTATTTAATCTGTAGCTAGGGGTAAACATTCCTAGCCAACTTTTAACCATTTGTTTCAAAGTTATTTTAAAGGGCTAGGAAAATGTCCAACTGCCTGAAGTTTAAATTCTTCCTGTTAGAATATAGTATTTTTCATTCTTGTTTCATACATCACCTTACCAAGCTGGTGATCCAAACACACATCATCCTTCACCTGCCTGGGAAGGTGTTCCTCCCAGAACAAGAGGAAAGCCACCATAAAATTCCAGTTTCAATGCTACCTGAGCATGCAAGACAAAGCATTGTAACTGCACAGCATGCACATAATCACCATTGTAAATGGTTGCAAAAATATATATACCTCCTGTGTCAGAAAACATCAAACGCTCAGGTTTGGGCTTATTTCAGTCCAGAATCCCATAGTCTAGTAGTGCACATCTTCTATCATCTACCCAGTCTGCATGTACTGATTTCTTCAGTGCAGATATTTTCTTCCCAAGGGGTGGTGAAGTCTTACCTGGCCTCTCACTGTCCTTTTCAGGGAGGAGGGGGAAAAAGTTGGTCTGGTATTTCCAGTTGCTGTAGTCAGGAGAAAGTGGCAATATTCTTTCAGTAACTTCCAACAGCTAATCTTTTTTTCTTTGAAAATGCCTTCCTGAATATTGTCTTAGATGTGTTGCTGTTGTCTGCTGGCATATTCTGAATCTTAGAGGTCAAACCTCTTTCCATCCTCCGTGTCATTCGTGCTTGGTATCCAGCACCTCCTGTCAGCACATCAGAGGAAGGCAGAGAGAGGGTTTTCTTTCCAAGACTCTTAATTTCCTACAGAGAAAACATGGTTAATGGTGATAGGAACAAAAGCTGCTCTCCAAGGGAAATTACGTCCTTGGCTCCATCAGAAAGGAACGAGGGAGCAGGGTTTGACAAAGCAAATAGAAAATCAGGATCCTCTGAGTTAGACAAGACCGTTGGCAGCTATTTTTTGATGGCTCTTAGCTATTGTCATACCTGGAACCAAGTCAAATGCATGCTTATCCCAATGTGCAAAGCTATTTCTTTCAGCTTCTATAATAAAGCAGGGGCATTAGCAAACCCTTACACAGGTTTCAAGAACCATCCCATATTTAAAATGCATCAATTTCCAGCTGAAATCAATTGTTCTTGTTTTAATTTTCATTGCTTAATTTTCAGCCAGTCTCACTTCTTCCAAGACTGCTTATGGTAAGCACTGAATCACCCTCTGGCCCCAGCAGGATGGGAAGAACCTTCAGCTCCCTGAGCATCGGGCTCGGAATAACTCTAGGATCCCACCTAAGCATCTGCTTCCTGCAGAACTTGGTCGTACCCATTTTTGTTACATGGTGAAGTGAACATATAGTTTTATGTATTTAGAAATACATCTCCCAGCTTATTCTCAAAACCCTCATGGCTCACCCTGAAGCACTTCTCTCCATTGGTACAGTTTGCATGTGCTGCCACTCCATAGGACTTCCTCCATTCCCACCAGTTTTGCTTCTGTTTCGTCAGATGAGCATCCACACTGCTGAGGAGGCTCTCTGGGATTCTCGCTGCATGTCAGCATTTTCACAGCAACACCATGGTGCTCCCTCACCATAACATCAGAGAGAAATCCAAACCAGAGCAGCTTCTACAAGACACAGGTAGCAAATCTTTCTGTCCATTGATGGGCCCTCACTAGAATGTTGTGCCTCATTTTTTTATATATATTTGAAACAATATTGTGAACAATTTCCAGCCAAACCAGCTGGTTTTAACATGCTTATTATACTCTACAAGTCACTCTTTCTGGAGCTGTAACAGTTCATTGGGGTTTCCAGTCAAGTTACTTTGGAAAGCACACCCTTTCAGGGAGCTATGAGAATAATTAGTTCTGCATAAATTGGGAAAAAAAAAAAAAAAAAAGAAAAAAAGAAAAGAAAAAAGAAGCCATAAATAGCAACAACAACAACAACAACAACAACAACCCTGAAGTTTCCCATTTCTGCACTGAGGTAGAATGTTTTGTTGGTGATTTAACATGAGCTACAAATAGTCATGACAATACCATGCAATTCTGAAAAGTGGTGATTGATTCACCTTTAGCCGTTGCTGCTAGAGGATGATGAAGGCTTCACCTTCAGGATGATGGCAACCATCCTGTGTTACTGCTTGGGCCTGAGTGTTTTAAGTGAGTAATCTGCTGCTTGAAATAAAATTAGACATGAATGGCTGAGGAGAGCCTTGACCTTTTTATGTCTATTTTTCTGTGAAATTTTGTAAACTTTATTGGAGGCCACTTCCTGCATTCACAGAAAGCTACTTTTCTTTGTTAATACCCCAATAAGTCTGCAGAACAACGTCAAGAGTCAGAACTAAAGAACTGCTAAAGAACTGCTATTAACCATTTCCTTTCAGATAAATGTAATCATCTGTTCAAACACAGTTATCAGAAATCAGCTGAAATCTTTTGCCATCTCTTCAAGGGCTTTTTTTTTCCCCACTGAGGAGCAGCATGATGAACAGTCACGTAACCAACTGCTGACAGTGGGAGATTTGTGAACTCTGAATAGATTGACTATGTCATTCCAAGTCCTAGCTCCATAGCACTAACTTTAATTGCCAGATAATTTCCACCTGCTCCTCTAAAATTTTGTATGAATATACAGGAGATTTCCGCTCTGAAGTAGCTTTCAACACCATATGGGAGACTAAGTTATTCCCATTTCAAATATGAGTTTGTTAGACCAAGAAAAACAGCTTGTTGACACTTGAAAATTGACTGGGAGAGCTTTTCTGGATGCTCTTAAGCTAGAATAAGAAAATGTATTGTTAAAATAAATCAATTCCAGAATGAGTGCTATTATATTTTGCATTCAGTTATCAAACCTTATGGATATGCTTCTAGATATATGTGAATTCAAAGGCTCTCAGAGGATATGGTTATACTTCCATTGACTTTACTGGGTCAAGCTCTTCAGAAAGGGACTGAAGAGCTGAAGCCTTGAGACTTACCAGAGCTCCCAAGAGGCTGATCCCCATAGCAAAAACATGAGCCAAGAGTGGATGGAGATGTTCCCTCAGCTGTGAATGAGCAGGAGGAGCCATGCATCTCAAGACAAGATCCTTTAAAGCACCACACCAAGGGACAGTTACCCCAGCTCAACAAAAGGACTAGGAAACCTTCAGTGATGAGGATGGTGGTATCTTTCATCTCACCTCCCCATAACTCAGCACTCTTGGATTTTTTTCAGGCTTGAGATTCATTAAATCTCCTTCCAAGAGAGAAAAAGAAGGAAAAAGCAAAAAGCAAAAGTTTTCATTCAATATCTCATTGGTTATTTTCACCAAACACAAGGCCTAATTTCCATATCTGTCTAGAGATCAGAAGCATCTTCTCTGCAATGTGAATGAAATTGTCACTCAATACTAACTCATCCAGGAGAAAAGGTCCCTTTTACTATGGAGCCACCATCATTCTGTGAGACTTGAACATAAGCATACATTATCCAGACAGATTATGATAATGTTTGAAGAAAGCTGAGAAGCCCAAACCTGAGAGATAAAATGAGTGAGACTCTGGTGCCCTTCGACACTCTTGTACATCCCAGCCACATCTTATCAGCAAAATACCCCATGGATGCTGTAAGCCTAGCCTAATTTTTCCAGTATTAATCTCTCCATTTTAACCACCTCTCTTAACCAGAATTGTGGAGGATGATCCCCTTCAGACTTCATTCTTTGATCACCCAGCACAGTCTCTCAATGGATCTGAAATATTCCCCTTTCTACAAGAGGAAAATGTGACGGGTCTCCCAAGAGACTTAAATCACACCACCAAGACTGATTAGTTTCTCTTTAATTTGCTTTTATTTGTTTGGTTTTTTACAAACATGACATTTGCCCAGGTATGGTTTTCTGAGCATGCCTGGACCAAAGCTTGGCCTCTTCTGCATAACTGTGGACACAGTCCACAGAAGACAGAGGCAGACACTGCCAGTTTCTCTGCCACATCCACCTAGTCTGTGCACAGACCAATTCTCAAAATCTGCCAGGAGATCTTGAAGAAAAGCTCTCCCTTGGTTCAAACTGATAGTGCTTCAAGTCCTCAGCCCACACACACACAGTACCCTGCCCAGGCTCTTCTGTGGCTGTGTCCCCCATCATCCCTCAGGAGGCCTCCAGACACAGCAGGGAGCATTACATTTTACCTTCAAACATCTGCTTGAAGTTAGCCCTCGGCCTTTGTCCCATACACCTGCAACCAATCCTGTCACAAGACAAGACTTCTCCAAACCTTGCCAAGTCCACACAAGATGACTCTAATAAAATTCTAACATTAGAAATTAGTGACTCTGTTTGAAGCCCAGCTCCTTGATAACCACCTAACGCATTAGCTCCCTTGCAGGGTCTGTTCTACATTTCATCCACCCAGTGCAGCTGACAAGGTGATTTTGTAGCTGTCAGAGCTGGGATCTGATGCCTTTGATAAGGCACATCCCCTAGGCATTGTCTCATTGCATCTGATCTCATGCTTACTGACAGATATGGGCCAGCTCAGTGGACAACCCAACTTCACAGGTACAAATTTATTTTTTTTTTTTTTCAAAAAAAAATCTGTTCTGGGTACCTAAGGCTTGTTTAGCCCAGAGAATCAAACTTCAGAACAAACCCAAAGCACTTATCTTTCTCCCTAATTGAACCTTTTCTCTAAGTGCATGAGATGCAAACAGGTTGGGGAAACCTGTATTGCCCTTAGAGCTATGCCAGATTTACAGCCTCCTGCCTGGGGAGTGCAGAGTTATCAGCACCCTGATCTTCCTCTGACCTGTCAGCCTGGTGATATTTTCTCATAGTTTAGCACTACACCACTGATGACATACTTCACATGACACACTCTACAGTCAGATGCCTCAGTTTCCCACTTGCTGTCACACACAGATAATGCCCTGAGTGCAAAAGCAACAGCTGGGGAAGACACTAGCCAGTGAGGACTGAAGAAAATGGAACAGAGGATGCCTGGGAGGAGCAGCAGATGGCAGAGGGGACCACAGCTTTGAAAAACAGAGGAAAACCAGGTGGATGGAGCAGGACGGCTCCATAGAGCAGCAGCCCACCACTCCCAAACCCTGGTCATCGATGCCTTTGATGCAGGGAGATGCAATTCATAAAGCCACCCTGGGCAATGGCACAAGCCCGCACAGCCAGCATTGGCAAGAGGAGCAGCGCGGATGCCGCGGGTTAAGCACCGCCCGCGCTTGCCAAAGCAAGCTGGGGAAATTCGTAAGGCAACTGCCTTCCACTTTGCTTGGCTCCAGGCAGTGCTATTAGTCTCTCGGCTTAATGAGCATTAACCACCAGCACACAAACAAACACACCGAGCGTTTACAAGCCGAGTCTGATGGAGCAATAAACAGATGAGCTAAGCTGCTCTTTACATAAGGATACATTTCACGCATCAGCGCGGGAGGGAATGTGATTTTTCTGCCACAAAGCATATTCCGTGAGAAATTACAGGTGTGTTTCTCTTGCTCAGAGAGAATAATAATAATTTTAGAATTCCTGAATTAGGCAAATCATTCATCCATAGGGCAAAACTAAACAAATAACAACAAAATTAAAATCCTGCATGACAAACTGCCACCTGAAACCTGAGGCAATATCTTGACCTAAAATAAGCCCTTGCCAGAAAGGTGTCTGAAGGAGGCAAAAATAAGTTTTTTTTAAAAAAATATTATTATTTTATTTAAGATGATGAATCACATGGATCTTCAAAACAGCTGCATTACAGGTAAGGGGTAAGCATAACAGATAAGGTAGTAAGGTAAGGTGTTCCCATAGTAAAATCAGAAAATATTTGTTTCTTTGCTATCTACACAAGTAGCAAGACAGTCTCTATCCTAAAATGCTTTCAAAGGGGGTTAAGAATATTATTTGAAGGTCTGATAGTGAAACTTCTCACAGTTGGACCTGATTTTTTCCTTTTCATCTCCACACAAAAAACTACATATGTATCTGGAAAATCTGGCATCATCAGAATTTCATTTCCCTTTTTGCTTCTTCACTGGCATCTCCAATGGCAGGGGAAACACAAGGTAACAGGCAGCAAGGAAAAATAAAAGCATGGAAAATCAACAGGTATCAGTTAAGGCCTTGTTTGGATTTTTATTTTTTTTTTCCTTCTATGATGAATGGGAAGGAAAGCAAGAAATGAAAAAAACCCACCCTTATATCAAATTTCTTCTTTAAAAGTCCATGCCTTTATAAATGCTGCATGTTTCAGTCCTCACAGAATAAAGCACCACTTCTAACCATCCACAAACTATTCTGATACAACCCATAATATTATTTTTCTAGTTATTTTGATGAGTGCTGAATAATTAAGATGGCAACACCTGAAAGCACCCATTTCTGTTATCCCAACCCTTCTGCATCCCAGCTCTAACATAGTGCTCTGCCAGGGGCTGAGCAGGTGGTTCCACCCCAATTGCCCTGCAGCAGAGATGTTTGCTGGGGTGTGATGGGTAAACACAAACCACAGGACCAGTGCACCCTTCAGAACACCACTGGGGAGCTCAAAACACACACTGCCAGGATTTACTGTCTGTGAAGACAGCCTGAGCAGGTACATGGTGAAGAAGATGGGCCTCGTCTGCCTCACACAGTAAGTCGCCCCTGCAGACAGGCTGCAATAACTATTATCCTGATTTAATTTTTATACTATGATAATTAACCTTGTTGTCTGTGTGGAGTTGTTAGTCTACTTTGTCTCCTACAGCCCATTTCAGATGTGTTTCCATCTCATTACTGGAGGTAGATAAAAATTGTGTGGGGAGAGCAGATGTGGAGTAACTTTTTAAATCCTTATAATTTTGTTAATCAAATTCTAGAATAATCTTATCAATGTAAAAAACTCTAAACCAACATGGGTTCCTGGCTGGTGACTGCATGTCTCTGCATATAGCAGCATTTTTCAAATGCAGTAGATGAGGCAATTCCTCTCCTCTGGGCTCAGAGAAGGTTGTTCCCCTTGCCCCTTGCTTTCCTCAGTATCTTTCATGACATCCTAGCAGGCCATCACCTCTTCTCACCCCCAGAGAGATGGCATGCACAGGCGAATTAGCAAACCCCACCTACTCTGCCATCACTGACTCTCAGCTATTAATCACCCATGGCTCTTTGGTGAGCTTTTGAGATCTAACTCTTTTCCCCATCTCCTCAGTTCACTTTCTTGTGTCCTTCCGTTGACATTGGGGATAAAAATTGATAAAGAAAACCCTCTACCTCACCACTGTTTTGGGGGCTTCAAAATCACACTAGCAAACCCAACACCTTCTGGCATGGGGAAGACCTTCCTGTTTGTGATCTGGTCAATGTCCTCAATGGAGGAGGAAATTCAGCTATCCACTCATCCACAGAACCAAGCCCAGGTCCAGCCTGAGATAGAGTATTTGGACAGGGTATCTGAAGAGGAAAATACCCTCTGAGGCTGTACTATTTTACTCCATTTGACACCTGGATGTTACTGGATGAACTACAGCTACGGTAAAGATGGGCATAGGTGGACATGTGTCACCATCTTGTTTACCATGTTTGCTTGAGGGTAAAAGCAGAGGCCAATCATTAAGTGACACAAAACACAAACCTCCATGGTGCAGGTACACAGCAGATTGCACTGAATTATTACTTCATATTCAAGGTAATAGAACCAACATTGTAATCCCTTAAATGATATGCCTAAATATTAGAAACCCATTAAAATCTTACAATAACAACAAAGGCTTTAAAGACTTTCAAGTTTTCCACAAGAAGAGCTTGAACAGAGTCTTTGTACCCTACTTGTCATTGAGGCTGGCAATTGGGTACCAACCAGTTTGGCGCCAGAACAGGACATTGCTGGTAGTCCCATCCCAGGTGTCAGAAAATAGGCATTGTTACACAGGAGGCATGGTACAGAGATGGTGATCCTGGAGAGACAAGGTACCGACTCCTTCCAGGTCAGGTCTGAAGCACACAGAGAAACAGAGGAGGATGCTGAATTGGGATGGGACAACTTAAGTCTCAGATGCCTTTCCACAACTATAAAACAAAGATTCTCCTTCACTTGACAAAATAAGCAATGAGGTAAAATTATTTCTGAGTTTAACCAAATTCCAGCATATTTCAACCAAAGCCCTGAGAAGATCACCTGATGGGGAGGAGAGCCACAGCTTGTAACAGGAATTGTCACACGTGCTCCACTTCCTCCGCTTTTCTCTGCTCACCAGATCTTTATCATGAGAGATCGCTCATGCTGTGCTGTTTCCTCTTCTTGTTACAATCTCCTGCACAACGGGGACTTCTCAGAATTCTAATGCTTAATAATATATTTGACCTTTCCATTAGTCCAGTTTTTGGTTGGCTTTCACATTAACTTCATCTTTTCTGAGCGGCACACATTGCAAACTGGGCAGAAACCTGCCCTGGGACCAGTTCACATCAAAAAAGGCTGTAAAAACCAGATTAATGTATTCTGCAATTACGTTTCAAAGAATTCAGGAGTCATTGCAATTTTGGAAATTGTACCACCTGTTTCAAAGCAGCAGTGGTGCCAGGTGTGACAGAGATGACTAAATTTTGAAGAAAAACAAGCCACACTTCTCATTTATTGGTAAAATCCAAAAAGTTTAAAAAAATAGTATTATTTGGCACTGCTGGAGACTAAGCTCACGCTCTCACCACTGCTGAAGTGTAGGGCAAACATTATTTTTTATATAATGGTGCTGGGACTCAAACACCACCACTTCTCACGTCACCTGTTTTGACATTTCCCAAGAAACTGGCACTAACAGTTTCTTTGCTTTTGTATTTCCCTGCTGCCTGTTTTCATTCTGTGTTATAATATCCTTATCTGGGATAATCTGAATTTATCTGACAGAAGTGTTAGAAGCATTGGTGTATTAATATGCTTTCTGAAAGTCTACCTTTGGCTGTCTTTTGAAATAGATATCATACTAGACTAAATTGAGATAAATTTATCAATTCCCTTAGTATTGATTCATACTGATTCAAGTGCTTAATTGGGAGAAAATAATCAATTGTATTTGGAATACTGCAGTTTTTTTATATGATCCCATTCCACATGTGGGAGATTTTCTGGCTTCCCTTACCTTACTTCTCCATAGAGATTTAATACTTGGTCAATTATATTAGGGAAGATAGCAGCAATAGCTATCAATTACATGGTCACAATCACCAGATCAACCCAATCTGTCTTCTGAAGAATGCTTGCTGGACCACATTTTGCCTTCTCTGGGTATTTGCCACATCACATATTTTTAGAACTCCTCTTGAGTATAAGGCATCCTGGAAGCAGAGAAGAGTACAGCCTTTGGTCAAAATTTAATGCTGTAAATTTGGCTTGAGGTCACACTTCAAACAATTTCAGCAAAGCCTTCAGTGCCATGTTTCTGAGTGGTATCCAAGATGCTCCACACAACACAGTGTGAATCCTTGTTTCATGGCTGTGTTTCCTCAAACTCTATTCCAGTCATGTCTATTTTGGCATGTCCCGCGTCTCTGTATGTGCTTATAGACTCCTCTGCCTTCTACATATCTAAACATACATTAAAAAAACCCAGATATACACATACATTACATTAGGAAACAAAACACCGAGAAGAGCTGAGAAAGAGAAATCTCCCTGTTTCTTCCACCCTGAAATAAAGGGATTAAAATCAATCGCTGTTGCACTATTAGATATGTACAAAGGACTAGTTGGGTGCCTTTATCTTCTCATCTCTCATTTACAGCTACAAGGGCCTGTTATTGCCCTGTGATGTTTCCTCTGGGGTGACAGAAATCTGTTTCAAAATGTTCCCAGCAGTGGTTTGAGGCTTCCTTGCTCAGGGTCGGTAGATAAGGTGACTCCCCGTCGCTACACGTGCTGCAAGCTGGGAGCAGCGCCCAGCAACTGGCGCCAACTGAAAAAGGAGCTCTGCCCTGATCTTATCCATCTGGCGCATGCAACACCCCGAGGTGCTTTGCTCCACATGGGCATCCTGTTTCCCAACACTGCTGTGATCTTTGCACAAGAAAAACACATTTGTAACTGTGAGCATGGTCAAACACTGGCACAGGTTGCTCAGAGAGGTTGAGGCAGCTTCGTGCTTGGAAATACTCAAGCCCCAGCTGGGCACTGCCCCAGGGCAACCTGCTTTAGGTGTCCCTGATTGAGGAGGTGGTGGGACCAGGTGATCTTTTAAGGTCCCAGTCAGTCTCAACCACTCTAACTCAGAAAACTTCAGCCTGACCCTATGCACAGCTATCAAAAGTGACTTTAGCAATGGCACAGAGAGATGGTTACTCTGTGATTTGAACGGTGTTAGTGCCAAAGTGCCCAGTCATCCACCAGGATTTGAGAGTGCTAGATTCCATACAAATTCAGAAAGGAAGGCTTGACTCCTTTCCTTTTTCTGCTCTCTTTATAGACAAAATTATGCTGCAATGTCTGGAGAAGCAAAACTCTGACCAAGAGCTAGTTTCATTATTAATACCGTTTAAATTAAATGTTACATATGGGATATATTAATTATACCAGTTCACGGCACAACTGTCAGATTTTGTTTTTCCCTCTCTCCATCGTCCACAATGAAGCATCAGGTGGTGCCTTGTGAATGGAAGAATATAGGTATCATCTGGGTGTAGAAAGTGATTAGCAATTAATTAATTTTAAAGTGACAGGGAATAGTAAGAACATGGGAGGTGACAAGCAAAAGATCTGGGACACATGGCTGCAACTTCATGTGCCAGCACAGTGAAGTCATAGATCCACAGTGGCTAAGTAAAGCAAGTTTCATTCTTCCTCTCCACCTATGAATGAATGCATGGAAAAAAAAATAAATAATAAAATCAAAACTGACATGGTGAAATTGCCCTTGAGAAGCAATGGGTGTAACACTGACACTTCATAGAATTAATGGAAGCAATGTTCATGGCATCCTCTCAGCAGTCTACCCTGGAGGATCCAGAGGCCTAAGATTATTTAATAATCTTATAACTGACAGAATTTTTATCCTTCCCTGTTTTTACAGATCGTCCAGCAGCAACATATAACCAGGATCATCTGTGTCACACCACTGGATGCATATAATATATATACATATACATATACATATTA
>JAOEGS010014374.1:0-12777 GCA_025447755.1 Corythornis vintsioides
GCCGTGCCGTCGCTGCCGCGAAAGCGCTCCGTCCTGAAACCACCCCTCCTCCGCTTCTGTCCGCATGCCTCCAGGCCCGTCCGTCGGCCCCCCTCTTCCCCCGCACCATTTTCTCCCCTGCCCGGCTGGCCCGGCCCCACTCCCACAAGGACAGAGAGAGGAAAAAAAAGGAGAAAGGTTTGGGTTCTCTCCTAAAAGGAATTGCTACCCCTTGACAGAATCATAGACTGGTTTGGGTTGGAAAGTACCTCAGAGCCCTGGCCAACCTCACCTGGAATGCTTCCAGAGTTGGGGCAGTGACAACCACTCTGGGAAACCTGGGCCAGGTTCTCATCACCCTCAGCATTAAAATTGTCTTCCTTCTCTCCAGTCTAAATCTCCCTGTTTTAGTTTAAAAACATCACCCCTTGTCCTTTCCCAACAGGCCCTGCTAAAAGTCCCTCCCCTTCTTTCTGACAGGGCCCCTAAAGTCCTGAAAGGTAACCAGAAGGTCTCCTTAGAGCCTTCTCTTTTCCAGGATGAACATCCCCAACTCTCCCAGCCAAGCGGTTCCAGCCCTCCCAGCATTGCTGTGGCTCCTATGGCTCCTCTCCAACAGATCCCTGTCTCTCCTGTGCTGAGGACTCCAGAGCTGGACCCAGTACTCCTAAACATGCTCATGTTTCTGCTGTGCAGCAGGTTTTAAACTTCTCTGTGTCTTTTGGACTTTGCAACCCTAAAGCACCTGCTAAAATGCACGGAGGGACCCAGCCCATGTGTAACCACCTGCTCACAGCTTCTTGGACCCACTCTGTTGAGCAAGCACTTTGCACTGAAAAAACCCAGAGCTCTGCCTGGCTGATGGCAGTCCCCCTTCTTCAACCCCAGTTGCACAGAGTTGGGGCTGGAAAACACATAGCAGTGCTTTCATAAGCTCTAAAGAGAGTCCTTCCACCTGTCCTAGCTGGAGCTCAGATCTGAGGCTGATTTTACACACCAGTATGGCAACTTTCTGCAGGCTGGGAATGATGCAGGGCTTCCTGCACCTATGCCAGTGTGCACAGGGATGAAATGAGCTGAATGGCATCCTAGGATGGTCTGGGAGGTAGATAAAGTTTCAGGAGAGAAGAGAAGGTGAGGAAATGGCCTTTGCACTCCTGGGGTGTTTGACTTCATTCTATGGGAAGGGCTGTGGTGGCCCTTCCTGGCTTCTCCATCTCTGTTCCAGGGATAGGAAGGATATTTGAACGCCAGGGATCTCTTCCCAAAAGGTCCAGGTACCCCTTGGCCCTGGGGTAAGGGGGTTGTGGGAACCAGTCCCTCTGCTACTCCCCTCTACTGCTCTGAACAGCAACTGCCAGAATGGTGGAGAGATGTGCAGGGCTTTGTTAAAACAAATAAATTAAAGGGCCTCGAACGTTGTTTCCTCAGCAACCATGATGTCACATGGGATGTCTGGCCTTCCCCTCCCCCCTGCCTTCTTGTTATTAAAGGGAAAAGAAAGGGAAGCAGAAAGCGAAGGGGATCTGGGGACAGTGTCCTGGCAACCCTGGGGACAGTGATGTTCTCCTGCCAGGGCAACACAGATCCAGCACAGGGAGGCTGGCCAGCTCTCGTGCTCGTGGCTGGAGGGACAGGATGGGGAAGCCATCCCTGGTGTCCCCTGGCATGGAGGTGATGCCCAGCTTCTTCCTGGCCATGGCAACCTTGCTAAACTCTGATTTATCCAGCGCAGGTCTGTAATTTGCAGAGCAGTGGGAGCTTAGCCTCTCCATTTCCCTCTCCTCATTTCAGGCATTTCTTGGTGATCATGACCACACATCTTCCTGCAGTGCTGGGATCTGGCAGCAGGCAGGGCAGGGGCTGGGGGCAGGGTCTCTGCATAGGCTGCCACTGCCACTGGCTAGGGACCATGCCCAGGCTGTCTGTGGCCACACTCTTCCCACACTCAAAACCTTGTAATTTGAGTGATTTCATCCACACTGGCTCATGTTTAATGGACTGAGCATTAGGTGGTGGGGCTGAGCAGGCAGGAGGTGGCAGAGGAACATATGTGGCTTGGGGACAGAGAAAGGGGACTTATATTGCTTTTCCCAGTGCACCAGAATGAGTCGTCACTCTGTGCTCAGTGGTAAGGTCCTATCAGCCCCTGGACCCCCTTCGCTGGGCACAGCTCAGCTGTGAAACATGCTACAGATGGTGCTGGAGCTGAGAGCAAATGAGGTCAGAAAGCAATTAGCTCATCAATTAGCTGGCCTTGCCAGCGTGTGCTCAGCTCGACCACCCTGATCTGAGCTGTGGCAGAAAAAGTCTTTAAACGCCTCACTAGTAGTTCCTACTAGTAGGAATAGCCAGGGAAGGATCACTTTCCATCTGCCTGTTTCTTATTCCCTTTCTCTAAGCCTTCACCACCGGCCCCTCCCAGAAGAGGACACTGGGCAAGGCACCACTTGGCTCCAACCTGTTACTACAGATACTCATTTCATTTGCCTCTTAATGCAGCATTGTGTACCCAGTGGTCAACTCGCCAAGCCCAACGCTATTTTTTTATCACTGTGTGTTGATCTGACAGGGGAAATCGACCTGTTCCTCCAAACACCACAAGAAACCTGATAAGAGAAACAGAAATAAAGAAACAAGTTTCCAAAGGAGCGTGGTGGGGTTTCTCCCAGCAGCAATCTCTGCTGGGACATAGAGCCCCTGAGGGTAGGAGGTAGGTGCAGGTGGCACCCAGAAACTGAAGACATCATGGGGATAACCTCATCAGAGCTGGGTATGCTGCTGTGACATGAGAGTGTCACCACCAGATGGGTCAGGGACACACAGCAGGTCCTCTCAATACGCCACGTGTCCTCTTCAGTGCTGTGACTCTTCCCCCTGCTACTGTTGTCTGCTGTCTGCTTCCCATAGCAGTGGGCAGAGCTGGCTCCTGCCTTCTGCTCTCCAAGCAACATCAGCTATCATGGTGGAAATGCTTCAGCCTGAGCCATAGCTGAGCAAGACCTGGGGTCCTGGCATTTGGGGCCAGCCAGATGGACAAGCCATTCCCAGTGCCAGGGTCACTTCTGCAGGACAGCTGGAGCAAAATTCAGCCAAGTTGGGGCTCAAGGCTGGGGTGCTGGGGGGTGCCCCTGTGAAGACTGCTCCAAAAGGGTTTTCCCCCACAACCCCACCCCTAAGCATGTTTCTCTCCCTGCTTCTTGATGCAGATTCATGAATCACCGTGTCCCATCCAACTGCAGGTACCAGCCAACTGAGTATGAGCATGCAGCGAACTGTGCTACCCATGCGGTGAGTCCCTGTCCCCATCCCAGGGCGAGGGAGGATGGTGCTTAGCTCTCTGGACATTCCTTGAGGAATCTCAAGGAACCTTAAGGAACCTTGAGGAACCTTAAGGAACACCTAAAAATGTCTGTGTTCAGTGCTGGAGCAGCTGCTGAGGGTCTTAGGGCTGTGATGAGACAGATGTGCCCCAGATGCTCCTGGGGAGTGGAGATATTCTTCCTCCTTCTGGCCTGAGAAGCTGGTGTGTGTCTTCCTTGTTCTCACCCACCATGGCCCTGTGTCCCTCAGGGAGCTGACTGCTGGCTTAGTGGAGCAGGAATTTTTTGCAAAACTCCCAGAAAATAGAGTGTTCTTCACAGCAGGAATGGTGACAGGCACCCCATGGGACTGCCTACGCAGCAGAGGGAGCAAGTACTCCCCACATCAGGGTTTCTCTTAGGAGCTGGCTGCTCTCACTCAGAGCCCTGAGAGATGACTCAGAGTTAGCCATCCTCCCTGTGCCTTCCTCTTCCTCCCTACCTCCACCTGGAGAAGCTATTTTGGAGCTGCACCATGTAGGGAGAGACCCTGACTGGTCTTTGCATGTGGCCAACCTGCCCCTTATGGGTGGTAGCTTTGACTAGAAGCAAAACAAACACCTGACAGGAAAAGCAGAAGCTGTGTTGCAGCTGCTCAAAGGAAATGCAGAAAGTCAGCAACAGGTTTGCTTCTCCCTTTCAGCTCTGGATCCTACCCAGCATCCTTGGCAGCTCCATCCTCTATATCCTTTCTGATGACAAGTGGGAAATTATCTCAGCCTGGATCTACGGCTTTGGCTTGTCGAGCCTCTTCATTGTCTCCACCATCTTCCACACCATCTCCTGGAAGAAGAGGCACCTCAGGTACCAGCCCTGATTGCCTGGGGCTCAGGAAGGGAAGTAAGAGTCCAGAGCCCCCTAGTGCTGCAGGCTGTAACCTGTCTGTGTGTCTGTCCCACAGGACCGTGGAGCACTGCTTGCACATGTTTGACAGGATGGTCATCTACTTCTTCATCGCAGCATCATATGCTCCCTGGTGAGTTGGTGGTGGCTGGGGGCCACCACTTGGCCCCACTGGAAGAGAGGAAATCAACCCAGCCCCTACAAATAGGGTTTCACCCTCTGGATTTGGCTCTGCTTGAGGCTGTACCCTAGCCCTTCCCTCAAAACCTTTCTAACCTATAGATTGCAACCCCTTTAAGTTGAAGTTACAAGTTGGGAAGACTCTTTGGTGGTACAGCCATAGGGGTGAGGGCAGCATTTCCCTGGCACTTTGCTGTCTGCAGCCCAGACAGAGGTACTGCTCTAGACTTACCTCACCACAGACCTGGGTCTTGCAGGCTAAATCTGAGGGAACTGGGTCCCTGGGCCTCTCACATGCGCTGGATCATCTGGATCATGGCATCTATCGGGACTGTCTATGTTTTCTTCTTCCATGAACGGTGAGTGCCTTTACCTGGCCCCATGATGGTGGGTATCTCAAGGGTCCCACTCAGCTCTTCCATGCCCTGATGGTAGTCAAGCTGCACAGGAAAGCAAGCAGGATGGAGATAGACAGACAGACAGACAGATAGATAGGAATAGGGTCCCTGGGCAGGCTCCTGATCAATCGACAGGAGAGAGCTTCCTTGGACCATGGCCTTCCACATCTGCACCCTAGTTTAGGAGCTGTGGTGGCAGGGATGTCAGAGGAGTAGAGCAGGGACGTTAGAGCAGGGATGTGCTGCCATGAGTTGATTCTTCCACATGATGGCACCAGAGAGCAAAAGGTCCCAGATGTCTCCCAGAAGCCCCAAGAGTCTGGTCCTGAACTGGCAGCTCTCAAACCAGCGTGGCCCTGAGCAGCCCCTGAGCAGGGAGCCATCCCTGCCCTGGTGGTGTTGCTCACACATGAGGACAGGGAACCTTCCGTGATGGTACCTCCACTTCTTTTCCTATAGCATGACAGTGAACATTATGAGCATAAAACTCAATGTTCCATCTGCACCTGTCTCAAATCAGGTTCTCTGTTGATTGCAGGTACAAGTTGGTGGAGTTGGTGTGCTATGTTATAATGGGCTTCTTCCCTGCCTTGGTCATTCTCTCCATGGTAAGCCACTGCTGGGAAGCTTGTGGGCTCAGCATGAGGGACAAATCTCAGCAGGGTTGGTTTGTCTCCAGTGGGTTGGCACAGTCCAGGTTCTGTGGTGGATAAAGCCATACACAAATACGATGTGGCCTAGATAATTTTTGAAAGTGTTTTGGGTGTGCAGCAGATACCACATGCATCTCACCTCCTCTCCAGGCTCCATTGCACTGAAATCCTCCCAGTAAAGTCAAGCTTCTGGGTCCCTCCTGCCTTGCTGGAAGGGAGGTTGTAGCAGAAGGTAGAGTGAGGGTCCTGCCTGCACCCTGAAGCTGGGACCACACTTCTGGTCTTGATGGAGCAGTGGGGAAAGGGCAGGCATGCCAAGGCTGTCACTGAGTCCTGCCTCCATGCTTGCTACCAGCCCAACAGGGACGGCCTCCCAGAGCTGGTTGCCGGTGGACTCTTCTACTGCCTGGGCATGGTCTTCTTCAAAAGTGACGGCCGCATCCCCTTCGCCCATGCCATCTGGCACCTCTTCGTGGCCATTGGAGCTGGCATCCACTACTATGCCATTTGGAGGTACCTCTACCGGCCTGGTGTGCTGGAGGCTAAAACATCCCGGTAGATGCCTTAAAGACATTGTGTGTGCCAACCTGCACATGGGGGCATGGAGGGCAGCAGGGAGATGGCCCCAGGGGGCTTGATCCAAAGCACCCCCTTGCCCTGCCAGCAGTGGCTGCTGGTGCCCATCCTACACAGACAGGATAGCCTGGAGGTTGGATTTAAACAGGTATTTTCATTTTAAATCTTGGGAACTGATACTTTTTTTTAGGCAAAGTTTTTGTAATATGGTGGCTGACCGATGGGCTGTGGGTGGTAGGGGATCAACCACTCGCTGGAGGTTTTGGAAGCCTTGCTGACCTGCCTGACTCCAAGCATCCCATGAGAGCAGGGACCCTAGCCCCAGATGCTTCTGGGTAATGACACCCTCGGTTTGGTTACCGGAGCCCTTAGTGTGGGCCACCTAGGGGACTGGAGATGTTAGAGTGGAGGGAGAGTCCTGGCCTCTTCCCACCAGGATGCCTGGATATTCCTGCACAACCCAGGCTTGGCTCCTAAATGTTCTAAGTCATGTCAGTATTAACTGCCTCCTCCCAAGTTCTCAATGAGAAGGTCCAGAGTCAACAAAGCCTTATATTGGATTAAAACTTGAATCTCTTCCAGGGCTCCCTGGAGTCTGAAAACACCTTTCTCTAAGCCAGTATTAAGTGCATAACTCAGTTTGTCCCCTCCCTAGATGGGCCCTTGGAGCACCCCTGGTATTTTCTCCCTTGGGTGCTCTCTTTTCCTCTCTGGTCCCAGTGCCAGCAGCAGCCCCAAAGCTCAGTCCCACTCCCAGGCTCTGCTGTGTGTGTGCCTTCAGTGAGGATCAGAGGGGGCATCCAGCTCCTGGCATCCACCTTTCTGGGGTCAGCGCATCTTCATCAGGGGATATTCCTTCTCCTTGAGGGAAAACCTTCTTGAGCTGGTATCACAGGGCTGCCTGCCTTCTCTGCTCCCATTCTGATGATGAGCAATAGGCTCATAAGCAGATATAATTCTACTTTAGGGAGAAATTCCAACATTCTTGGGAATGCTTCAAGGAAGGGTTGCATCCACGTGATACTCAGAGGTGAGTTGTGATGGGGTGGTCCTAGTGATGACTGTTTTTTTAAAATCCTAACCACAGTTACACAGTGCTCTCCAAGACAGGCTAATGGACCATGGAGTATGGGTCCAGCCATCAAAAGCATCCCATCTGCTCATGAAATGGGAAAACCACCAGCCCTGCTGGTCAAACACACCGGCAGAGCTGCTGGGGACAGGAGAGTCTGATACCAAGCTCTGGTGTGTGTGCCAGGGTCTGTGCTGGGAGCCAGCAGACAGAGCAGCACTGCTCTCAGACCTGCCTGCACCTCCCCTGGGAGTCCCCAAAGGCATTGATTTTCCATCATCTCTCTTTGGCCTCTTGATTAATGGCAACCGCGGCAGTCTCGGCGCAGCATGGTTAGAGATGGAGCTCTATGGCTGCCATCCCACAGCTCCTGTTTCTCTGGCAGCATGCCAAGGAGTAAAACTCTTGGCTCTGCCTCATCTCCCACAGAGCTTAGGGTCCCTCCAGCCCAAGACTAGCTCTCTAGGGCCATTTGGCAGCAAATAACCAAAGCAAAGCATCAAAATACTAGTCTCATCCTGATGTGTTGGCTCTGGTCACCATTTTGGTAAAAAAATCTAGTGGGCTTTCATTTCCATTGTTCAAAGGATCCTATAAGGAGCTCTAGGTGGCACAGTGGCTGTGCCTGGCACACCACTCCAGAATGGAGCTGCTGAAGGGTGTCTGCCCAGGACACACCAAAGCAGCCTTTGGCTAGGACACCTATTGGCATGATGTGTGGTCTTAGGGACAGAGGTTGAATGACCTGCTGTGAGCCCAGTCTCCACTGCTGCCTCTCCTAGGCCCTCAGGTCCCAGCCCTTGCTCCATCATCTACTGAAGATAGAGGGTGGAGAAGGCCAAGCTATGAGTAACCAGCATGATGGAGCATGACTGGGTTTAGAATAGCAGGATATAGGGAACCAGAACAGAAGATGCCATTTTTTTTACTGTCTGGCAAGTCATCACCCTTCTCCGTGCCTCAGTTTCCCCATCTTCATCCCCAAATGGGATGAAGACACCGACCTACCTCACAGGGCTCATGTGACGACCTCATGAAGCACCTGGAGGACAAACAGTGCTTTACAAACACATAGAATTATAGAATCACAGAATCATAGAATGTTTAGGGCTGGAAGGGACCTCCAAAGGTAATCTAGTCCAGCGCCCCTGCAATGAGCAGGGACACCATCAACTAGACCAGGCTTCAGTTTTTACCAAGTCTGGGGGACCAGGTTCCCAGAGCCACTGTAAGGCACAGTGACAACTGTGGCTCAGTGTGCCCAGGCTTCCTGACTAATTCCCCCAGAGGAACCACACTGGGTACAGACTATGAACACAGCAGTCCCAGCCACCGGGAGAATGTTCCCTGGCAGGGGCTGAGGATGCCCAGGGAGGGCCATCGTGTTTTGTCCACAGGCTTCACCCCACAGGATTTATCTCAGAAGCCATTTTGCCACTGGGGTTTTTGGCCCTAGATCCATCCCAGGGGCTCCCAAGGCACAGGGAGGTGCCAGAAGAACCTTTCCAAGGCCACTTCATCTCAGCCTCCTGCTGAAAACCCAGGTTCAGGGCAGATGCCTGAGCAGGAATGGGTGGCCTGGATCTGTCAAGGACATTTCCACCCTGCCTTGAGCCTGGATTTGATGAGTGGGTTTCTCTATAAGTGAGAAGTCCCTCTCTTCTCTTGTTTCCTAAATCCTTCCCTTGAAAAGCAGGGTGGAGGGCACACAGCAGGTTATCCAATTGTCCTCCTGTTTTATACTAATTTTAAAAGACTTGTAACATGCAAGGTATTTGTGGAGAAGAGTTTGAGGGATATTTTTAGCATCTCATGTTTTTCACCGTCCATTCTTGTTCACAGTACTTTATATTTAACAAAGTATTGAGTCAAATAAAAACAAATGTAAGAAAGATTACGCTAGTGAATATTGTTTCCTGTGGAGTATGATTGAAATAAAAACTCAAAATACCTCACTACTGCCTGCTTATTAAATTAAAATTACTTTCTCTGAGACACCCATTTTCTGTCTGCCTTGCCCCTCATGACATCACTCCCCAGTGAGGAGAGGAGCTACTCCTCTCACAATAGTGGAGAGCTGAGCACCAACTCACCTTGGTGGGTGGATGGCGGTGTGTTCCCACAGGGTGTGGTGCCACTTCACCCTTTACACCATCTGCTCAGGGAAATTCAGGAGGTTGGGGATGGGTTAAGCTCCAAGCAGCACGGTGTCATTAAAAAAAAGATACAAATTGGTGACTTTGCTGAGGGTGGCCTTGTGCTCAGTGGCACCAACTGTAGGGCTTGCCAGTGTGTCCTCAGGGTGGTTTCAGCATGAAGCTCTGCATGTTCTGGCCCTGTCATTTCCCCAACCATAGTGGCCGAGTCTACAGCAGACGTGTGTCAAGCCCAGGAGCTGCCACTACAGGGGAGGAAGGATGCCAGGTCTGGGGAGGAGGAAAGTCTCTGGCAGACTGGGCAGAGTGTAAGCACAGCTCATTGTGGATTCTGGAAGGGAAATCCATCCCATCATCACCACTGGCTCCTACCAGCTTCTCCCAGAGCCACTGGCTGCTCTTGGAGAGGGAGAATTTGCCTCCATCCAGGGAGTGTTGCCTGCCCTGGTCTCTGCACACCATCTGCCCTCTTGCTCACACCCGTCCATTGCAATTACACCAGGGCTGGATCCCACCCCCCTGCCATGCTGTGACAGTTGTCAGCTTTCCCAGAGAGCTGGGGAGGGTTCTGTATTTCCAGGGGCATCTCAACTTACCCCAAAACCTGACCCACAACTTCAGCCTCGCCCATGATTTCTTTGCTGCTGGCAGACAGGCTGGACTGGCAGGCCTCCTGGCTTTGTTCTTTTGTGCTGTCATTCCCAGAGGGTGTCTGGGTGGCAGATGCACCTTCCCACCCAAAGTGTAACCTCTGCACTATCAGATCAAGAAACATGCCTTTAACCCAAAGCAGAATGTTTAACCAAGAGAAGCAGAGTATAAGCAATCACCTCTCTTGAACAATTCCCTGGTGCAGTCACAGAATCATAGCATCGTAGAATCATTTAGGTTAGAAAAGACCTTAAATATCATGGAGTTCAACCATTAACCCAGCACAGCCAAGTCCACCGGAACACCATGTCCTGCTACATGTCTTAAATCCAGGTATGCGGACTCTACCACCCTCCCCCACTCCCTCTGTCAGCCTGTTCTAGGGCTTGACAACCCTTTTGGGGAATAATTTTTTCCCAGTGTACAATCTTAACCTCCCCTGGTGGACTTGATGCCATCTCCTCTTGTTCTATTGCTTTCTACTTGGGAGAAGAGTCCAATTTCCCACCTTGCTATAACCACCTTTTGAGTATGGAGCATGAGAAAGTCTCTCCTGAGCCTTCTTTTCTCCAGACTAACAACCTCAGTTCCCTCAGCTGCTCCTCATGATGGTTGTTCTTCTCTAGACCCTAGTTGTGATCCATTCTTTCTCAATGTCAATCACTGCCCTACACAAAACCACAGCAGTCTCCAGATTGACTTTGAAGCTGATTTCATAGAATCATAGAATCACAGACATAATGTAAATAATTTCTTCCTTCCATCCAGTCTAAGTCGTCTTCTTTTAGTTTAAAACCATCTGCCCTTGTCCTGTCCCAACAGGCCTTGCTAAAAATTCTTGTCCCTCTCTTTCTCATAAGCCCCAAAGATGATAAAACCTGTTTAGCCAAAGCCAGAAGCTACCAGTGCAGCCCTGCCTGTCTTACTCCCTTGCGTTTTAACCGGGCACCGTACCCGAGAACCGTCGGGGAGAGCTGGGCCCAGTCACTCGTGGCCGGTGACCGCGTCCGGCCGAGGAGCTGCGGTCCTTCCACACACACCCGCTCCGCCCGCGGGCCCGTCCCGGAGTGCTCGGCGTTGCGTGGCGCTGCGGGCGGTGACGGTGTGCGGCCACTGGGGGGCGCCGCGATGTCGCTCCGCTCCGCAGCGCTCCGCCCCGACGGCGGGACGCGCCGCGCAGCCCCTGTGGCTCCGAGAGCTGTAGCCGCCGGGGGCCGCGCTGAGGCTGCCCCGCAGAGCCCCGCACGGTGAGCACCGTGGCTGGGGGCGCCCATCGCGCGGGGTGACGGAGACAGACCTTACCTCAGGTACCCCATTATTTTTTTGGGCGGGGGGACGGGGCGGGGGGAGAGACGGACAGATTCCCGCTGTAGCATCCCTAAGACTCTCTCGCTGCCTGCTCCGCGCTGACCCCCTGCACCCGGGATCCTCTACCTGGGATAGGGCCAGCAGATTCCACCACCGCGCCGCAACTGCTCGGACGGGAGTGTTTGTTTCTTGTTCCCTTGGAAAGTGGAGGCAGGAGGAAAACGGCGACGAATGTTGCGGCTTGTCCGGTCGCTGTTGGAGACCCAACCTGCTCTACTGCCTGCTGAACGGCACCGGGCAGGCAGGAAGGACTGTGCTAGGGGCGCACAGCATCTCCGGATCCTTGTCCTTTTGCCAGAAACCTGGGGATCTTTCTCCCCATCGGACGTCCTTTAGGGTCCATGATCCATTGCATAGCCGCTGGGGTCCCACTGCTATTCCCCACTCGCTATTTCACCTGTATTCAGCTGCTTTTATCTGTCGTGGCATCCCAAGCCTTGGCAGGGAGGTACTGGAATGGTCTGTGTACCTGTGAGGCTGGAGCAGTTTCATGCCGAGTTGTAACTTTAGCAGAGAAAACCCAAGGGATTTTACTACTTGCTTGGGAAGTGCTTATTTTCAGCACTCTCCAGGATCAGTTAATTATCACTGGAAAAAAAAAAATAAATTACAAAGATCTTATAATTAGGCAGCCTACTGAGACTCTGCTGCTTGGGAGGCAGCATAAAGCAAACACTTTTTGTGAAATGTGTCTCGTGTGTGTGTGAATAGAGCTGCCTGGGCAGAGGGCTGGCATTTGTATTTGTGCATTACCAGAGAGCTGCTGCACGTAGGTGGCTCTGAAGACCCCACAAAATAATAATAATAAGCAAGAAAATAAAACCTGTTAAAAGGACTTCTGTTGTTCTTGTAGAATCTGCTGGCAAATCATTATAATCTGCTTGTGGAGCGATAGCTGCCTTTAGGACAGACTGTTAGTTCATCTTGGCAGGACCAGGACAGCCTTTATATCCTGTTTGAACGGTTGCTTGCCCCTGGGGTTCAGGGTGCTACTGCAGAGTGCCTGCTGCTAATAATAATGTAGTAAGGGGCTTACCTGCTCTGAGCTGGCTAAAGACAGCACTGGGGCTGCCATCAACATTATCAGCCTCTGATCTGTCCCGAGATTAGACAGATCAAACTCCCACAAGAAAAGGCCAGGCTCTGAAGTGGAGACTTGTTCCTGAATGGAAGTGAGTGGGGGCTGTGATCCATAACGAAGGGGGCTGTACCCCATCAGACTTGGCTATAGGGATGGGATCTGCAGAGGCAGGATTGGGAGCCAAGGAGAGCATGTCAAAACCTCCATGTCCAGAGTGTTCTCATTTCCTTTGCTCTCTGAGTTATAATTTGTTCCACATTGCCGTGCCGGGGCGGCTTCTCCCTCTGCTTGCAGCATCCGCTGCAGTTGTTGCCATTTGAACAAGGCTGCAACTCATGTGGTTTCTGTAAAACAAAACAAAACAAAACAAAACAAAACAAAACAAAACCCCCCCCCCCCCCCCCCCCCCCCCCCCCAACAAAACACAAAAAAAAAAAAAAAACAAAAACAAACAATAA
>JAOEGS010014375.1:0-12115 GCA_025447755.1 Corythornis vintsioides
CCCCTGCTCTGGCAGGGGGGTTGGACTGGATGATCTTCTAGGTCCCTTCCAACCCCTAATATCTGTGAATCTGTGAAAGGCAAGGATCCTAAGAAAACTGATTCCAAACAGGATTGGTTTTCCTGTTAACCTCTAGCTTTCACAAGGAGCCTTTGTGGAGAGAGCAAGAGAACTGTCAGTTGGTTAGTTGTTGCTATTTTAGAAAAAAAGGTGAAGAAGTTCTTTATCTGCCTGTCACCAATTCCAGGTTATAGGCAGTTTGGATTCTTATAGTATAAAGATTTGCCTTGTTGTTTGTTTTGTTTCTGAAATAATGAGTATGTTTCTGTAGGCAGTAATACAGTTGCTTTTTCTTACACTGACATACCATTGTCAGTAGGACGTTTCTTTTCTGCTGTTGGGAAGGAAACATTTAAAATTATTCTGGTTTTACTTAGTGTGTAAACAGATTTACAAAGCAAAGTCAACTCCTGGCTTTTGGATGGGAGAGGGAGATGAGTGGTGGTGACCTCTCCCCTGAAGGACTAACTTCTTTGGGTGCTTGCTAATGCTGTATCCATTGCTACAGTGGGGACAGACCATCTTCCCCTCTTGGTTTTTTCAGCATCTATTCTTTCTCCATTTCTGCACCATTCCACTTCGTTATGTAGCAAAAGGCAAAAGTGTTCAGACATGTGAAAGAATACCAAGAAATACAAGCTGTTCTTTTGCTGTATTGCTCAACTACTGCCTGCTGTCTCTTTACAGCAGAGTTTATTCCTTTTCACTGAACACGAGCTACTATCCAAACAAAACTGCTTTGCTATCTGTAAAGGCTTAGCATTGCCTCAGAGGATGCCAGGCCATTGGCTTCCCTGTGTTTGTGATTGGAACAACAGTATCTAAATTTAGAGTAACTGACTTTATTCTGAGGCTGGATTAATTTTTGCCAGTCACCTGCTTCTCTTCACAGTCAGCTTCCCGTGAGCACGATGTGTGCAGTGGTGGGGGAGCCACACGTGGTGGCAAACATTTAAATGCAAGGAGCTCGTTCCCATTCTTGGGGCCAGTCTTGCCAGTTGAGTGCTGAATGAAAGGAAGTGATCAATCCAGCTGGCAAGTTCTGCTTGGAAATGATAATATAACCAAGTCATAGACTGGCCATCTCAGTATTTGCATGATAGCATTAGGAGATTTGAGTGGGTAGAGTGAGTCTTGCATTGCAGTATTTTATATGGAGTTTTCTGACATTTAGCACTGAACTCTTCCTGGCAGGTGATTGTGGAACAGTATGTGCAGTCCCACCCCAATGGTCTGCAGGCCATGTACAATAGGCTGCTGGAGTTTGTTCCTCACCACTGTCGTCTCCTGCGCGAGGTAACCGGGGGAGCCATTTCAAGGTAAACATCCTCAGGCTTCTTTCAGTTGCACTGAAGTGACAGCAACATGCTCTTGAAATGCTTTGTGTATTTACCTTCCACGTGCAAACAACTTACCTGGCCTTTCCTGAAGATTCATAGAAGCATAGAGTCATTTGGCTGGAAGAGACCTTTAAGATCATTGAGCCCAACTGTTCCCCCTGCACTGCCAGGGTCCCTAAACCATGGCCCCCAGCACCACAGCCACACGGTTCTTAAACACCTCCAGGGATGGGGACTGCACCACCTCCCTGGGCAGCCCATTCCAATGCCCAACCACCCTCTGATTTAAATTTATAATTTAGATCCTGATCCTGTCAGTCCCTGACCTGTGGGTGGTATTCAGCACCACGTGGGTGGAGAGCTGAGTAGCATAGTCATGTATGTTTGACATGTACTCAGGCTCATTACCATACTGAGCTTTGCTCTTAATTGGGCAATGGTCTTCACCAGGACACTGTCTTCAGATTTCTGTCAGAGCTGTCTGCTTTTGTGGGTGTAGCTGAAATAAGACAGCTTTATCTTCACAAGGCTTTTCCTTCAGCCCTTTGGAGAGCCAGCTCAGTGGATCTCCATTCCCAGAGCCAGCGTGAGAATCTCCTGGTTGCAAACACCTTAACCTTTCTTCCAGAGTGCAGCAAATCAGCTGGATTCTGTCTCATGGCAAGCTAGGCCACACTAATGTGGATCACAGTGGTGTTCTAGGAAAAAAACACTTCTTTCACCCTGGGAACAATAGCTAGAAAATCAAGATGACAAAATCAGTCTTCAACATTGAATGTTCTCTCTGGTGTGCTTGCAAAAAACTGGCTTTATAGACATGGATGATCTTGGAGTGTGGACTTTTTTTTTTTTTTTAAATTTTCATTTTTCCTTAATGGTTGCAAATGTTTCTGTTTTTTTGATTGTCTTAGTGATATGCCAGAGTAGTTGTTGGTTTTTTGGGTTTATTTTTTTGGGGTTTGGTTTTTTTTGAGTAAGCATGTAGATGTTGGCAACTTCAAGTAGTGTATTTGCTAGGTTGTCTGTGTATAAATAATCCTTTCCTTGATAAATCTGGCTGTTGTAAACACTGTTTGAAGTATTGGAAAGTGATGAAAAGATAGTGACTTGTTCAGGACACTTTTGGCTGTTATTTGCATTGCTGCACTGTCCAGAGTTCCTGGTTCTAGTGTGCAAAATATCAAATGGTTTTAACAGGTATTTTTTTCTACACCATGAACTTAGAAAAGGACACGTTCCTAGTAGGATTTAGATGTGTGTGAATGTGAGCTGTGGTCTTAGGGTAGAAATTCTCATGCAGTCATTTTTTGGTGAAGCCTTTCACTCAAAACCAACCCTTTTTGTGTACAAGCATCTCAAAAAATTAGATAATTGGCTTTTATGGATTAGAACTTTATTGTTGAAAGGACTTTAAGAAATTATGATGTCCCACGTTATGCATTGTATGGAAAAGAGCTGCAGTCTTTCAGTCTCCAGCATTGGAGTGTGATGGGACCTCATGCTGCTGAGCTCACTAGAATGTGGCTCTGGATCTGGTAGGGTAGTCAAGCTGTTCACTGAACCACACTGAATGTCTAATCTTAGTGTGGTTGATGTTGAGCAATTCTGAAGTCTCCAGTTCATGCATGTTCAGTTTTGTTTAGCATTGTTATATTCTAATGTTGATTTCCAAGAGCAGCTCCAGCTCCAGTGCAGGCAGCAGTTTGGAAGTATGGCTTTGTTCAGAGGAGCTGTGATTGTGGCTGGCAGCTCATCATGATGTTACCCCACTCAGTGAGAAAAATCTCCACTGACAGATCTGGGTAAGTATGCAAGAAAAATTGGTGTAAAAACTTTCTTCTACTCACTGACTGTTATGTATCCTGTAATGATTTTTTTTTTTTTTTTTCCCCTAAATTTAGAGAGATGTTAACAAAATGTGTTAAAAAAAAAAAAAAGGGCAGTTTAGGGTGGTTGAGTCTTAGGGCTCTTGGGGTATAGTACTTTGGATGTTACTTCCCTTGAACACTTCCCAGTGTCTGAACTGACTGCTTTGCAATTGTAAATTGCTTTGAATTTAAGTGAATTGCTGAGTGAATTAGTAAAGTCTTGTGAAGATTTTGAAATGATGTTAAAAAGCATTGGTTTTAGTGCACTCGATTTATGATGACAGCTCATAATTCTGAATAAGCAAGGTGTTGGATCATAGTGGGTGTATGTCCTTGCTAGTCTTCCAAGACATTAGCATCTTCTTTAAAAGATGTGACTAATAGAACTAAAGGAGAAACCCTTTACTGAAAATGGCAGTTTATTAAAATAATCCATAGAAACACTGTAATTATGGCAGTTCTTCAAATCTCTGAGCACTTGTGTGCAAAACAGCCAAGTGTCTGCAGTGCACTTTGATTATACTTTCCTGTTTGAGTGTTACATACCATCTTATTCCCAGCTTATCCCTGATTTCCCTTAACTCTATGACTGTCACTTGTACAGTACTTCATCAGGACATCATGGCACATGGTGGATTTATATATTTCTATTTTTTCTTTTTAAAGACAATTTCTTATGTAAGGCAGGTTTTTAGGTATCTGTTCTATTTTATTATACAAGTGTAAAACTTGTATAAAATGTTTTTTACAACTTGTATAGTTGTAAAACTGGTTTTGGCAAAGTATGTTTTTTTCTTATTTGATTGTTTTAGTTTTATTTTTGTTTTGTTTTGTTTTTAATTATTATTTTTAATTAAAGGAAGTTGCCTTTTTGCAGATACCAATACTTTATTTGCTGCTGTTCCTCATGCAATATTTGAACAAGTCTCACTTTCTTCCATCTTGAAGTGTGAACTTTGCAGTAACACAGCTTGCTATCTGCAGCTTCAAGTGAGTTGAAGATATTTGTCTGCTTATCTCTTCTAGAGGTTCAAGTGCTGTACTCCTTTTCCTGTAGAGAGGTGAGAGAGAGGGAGCAATATTAACCTGGAAAATGTACTTTCACATAAGCATCTTGTTGGAATAATGAAGGTGTGGTTTTGTTTTCTCTCCTAGCAGTGGGTTATCAGTGCTTGTGAACATCCCTTTGTAGCTCTGAGTTTGTTTAGCTGGCTCTTTTGCCAGTTAAAGGAAGAAGAGAATCCAAAGGGAGAGTGTTTTTGGAAGTATGTCAGTTATCACTGTTCCTCTGGCAACTGCACAGTGTTTTCATTGAGGCTGTTCTCCTGCTCTTACTGGCAGTAGTCTCCAGCAGCTGGGATACCAGCATGTTTGCTTGCTTCTGACAGGGTTTAGGATTCTTTTGCAGGCTTATCACTTTAAGACAATAATTTTCTAGTAATTTTTTTTTCTCCTGTACATGAGTGGGCTTTTCCCATTGTACAAATAGTGGGGGAAAAAAATGGCAATGAAATGATAGGAAGTGGTAGTTCTGCTTCCCTAGTGCTTTTGGAAATTACAGTGGTTATTGCATGCCTGAATGCTATATTTTTTGCCTATAATTCAGTGATCAAGCAGTCAATTCTCTTCCTCCCTCTCTTTCAGAATTCTGAATTTTGCCAGGCAAACAAAGCTTTTCCCAGCTCTGCCAGTTAATGCAATGCTGTTAGTATGGACAGATCTGCTGTTGTGATGGGATTTGTTACAGTCCTGCTGTCTGAATAGGTGGATAATAGTGTATTTCTGCTGTTCCTTTGAGTCCCAGCATGCCTAAGTATGTGGTCTTAATTTGTTCATGGTAACTTTAAGATGAATTCCTTAAATATGTTAGCCAAGAGTACTCTTGTTTGCTGTTGAAGAAAATGGTAATTACTGGCTCATGTCTAGTAAAAATGAATATTCCTTTTAGCATTTTATAGTGGGAGTAATTAAGCTCTACTATGATATCAATAATCACAATTTTTGTGTATTTATCCTGGTGTAATCTCTCACATGCTGTACCATGTAGTTTTTCAATTGTTAACTTGATTCTGTTTCTTCTGCAAGTGCCAGTTCAAGCTCTTGTGCCCGTGCTGCTAGTAGGGGTGACTTGTAACACACTCTGCCCTCCTGCCCTGTGAGGGTTGAGATGTGCAGCAGAGCTTTTTGTTAGTTCTGTCTGTCCAGTTTCAGTGTTGTGCTGTGAAGTTTGTATTTGAATCCTTAGTGACTATACTCTTTAATATCTTAGTTGAAAAAAAAAAGTAGTGTGTAAATAAATAGCACATTCTCTTCTCCTTCCAACTGTGAGAATCTGCTGGTGCTGCCATGCCAGTGTTCTTGCTGTGGAATAATCAAAGCAAAGTGGATGCTTCTCTATAATCAGCTATCTAACCAGGAGCTTATCAAGAGAAAGTTAAATGCTCACTTGAATATTTTCCATTAACTAGAACTTTTATGGTCCTAGATTTATGTAAGCATTAAATAATTGCATACTGTTCGACTATAAAAAAATAATGTTCCTGTTTCAATAACTTAAGCTAGGAACTGGCTGTTTCTGCTTCTAATTTGCCAATCCAGTGTTTCCACAGAGGAATAAAATAATAATTTTAATAGTATCTGGCACACATCAAACCACATTTTACTTGTGTTTTGCAACAGAAAAGGGGAAAGTAATGATATAGGATGTTACTTTGTTTTAAAAGGCACAGTATCTGTTGTACTTATTTTTCCATCTGTCACCAACAAAATATCTTGTGAATGAAAAGGAAGAAACAGGGGGAAGATAAGCTGTGGGTCAAAAAGCAAGGAAAGGTATGCTTAAGAAGGCAGGGCTTTTAATGCCCTTTTCTCTACCTCCCAAAGTTGTCACAAGCCTAAAGATCTTACTATAAAATTATTATATATTTATTACTAGATATAATAATGTAACTTTATATAGTAATATAAAGCTTTGCCTCTAATACCTGGTATCTGCATGAAAATCAAATGCTGTTGAGCTAAAGGAAATCAGGGGAAGGTCCCATGCTGCAGATGTGGGTTTTTTTTGGTTTTTTTTTTAAATTCATTTATACTAATGGCAACAATATATAACTTTAATTATCCTACTGCATTCACTCAACTTTGAGGTTTACAAAACAATAGCTCCTATGCTAAGAATACCAGTGCAGTGTTAGGCTGAGCTCTTCAGTATACCTCTTTACCAAGCTTACTTGGAGGCAAAACTAATTATTTCCCATTAAGAACAAATGTGAGTGGAAAGCTGTTCTCCAAGTTTTTGTTGTTTGGGTTTTTGTATCCCTCTATTTGACCATTAGGTTGCTTCTTGACAACTCAACTGATTTATTTCTTTCTCAGTCATGTTTGCATTTTAATGATAACAATTGGGTTTATTCCTAGGTTGTGTCAGCTGCCTTCACATTGGGATTAGCAGACAAGGAGGCTTCTAGTAGTGAAAAACACATCCAGTGTGATACCACAGTGTCCTTTTTGGCAGATACAGAGCATGGTTTATATAGAGAGAAATTAAATATATGATGTAACAAACAAACCTATGAGAAAAGATCAAACACAAGCATGATGCTTCATCCTAGGGTGCCAGTGGGTACCCACCTGGTGGGTACTCTTCATAAAGACTTTCAAGTCAGAATAAATAAAAATAGATAATAATAGATAATAATAGATAAAAATCTGAGCTTTTGTGTAGCCACAAACCAGACTTGAAAAATAGCTGGCAAGATTCAGCTGGGTGGGAGAACCCACAAGCAAAGCTACAGCTGGAGCTGTGCAAAGCTAAGCTGCTCTAAGTCTTCTGAGAGAAGGGTCAATTTACTCTGTAATCATCACTGTGACTTCCAACAGTGAAATACTGGGTTTGGGTTATCTTGAAATTTAGAAAACATGTCTGAAAACTCAAATGTATCTGCTTTTTTGCATTGATGGGTGTTTGGGAATTCCCAGTAAGGTTTGGCAGGTGAATTAGGTTCAGGTGAGCATGAGATGCCTGTGGCTCCTCCCGTGTTCAGTGCTGCTTTGTGGGACAAAACACTTGCTGTGGAACTTGTTTTCCAGGCTTGCTTTTGTCTTGGACCATCACTCCTGAGAGTAACTGCCACGGGTACTGGAAATAGAAATCCCTCTCTTAAGGTTGCACTACTTCAGCTTATTTCAGAGTGGATCAGAAGGTGTTTAGAGAGGAGACCTACAATTATGAAAGAGAGATGAAATTGTCAATTTTATTTTCCTGGGATTGGGTAATTACAGATTTCAATTAGCTATTCTATGATGTGGTTTTTGAACTACCTCAGTGGTAGGCTGGGGCTGCTCATTGAGAGAAGCTGGATATTTCACAATAATGGTTTCTTGTCAAGGCTCTGTTTTGCACCTGTCTTCTTAGAGGTGCACATTCTGAATGTGTGGTGTGTTCAGCATTCCTCTCTGTCTACCTTTGGTACTTAAAACCCATCTTGGCACATTGCTTTAGAAGAAATTGGAATGGAGATTTCTACTATTGCAACAAGAAATAAACACCATTTTTCCAAAATATTATTACCATATGAGGAAAGTATGCCAGTTTACCTTATAAACTATCTGCATTGGGTGCAAGTGGAAAGAGTTATGTCTTATAAATAAAGGCTAATTTAATCTGCTTATGATTGGTTTGCTGTTTACAATCTTTAAGTCTTAACAAATATGTTTGAGCTTGTTTTGTTTGGATGATGGCAAAATGTGTCAGATTCTCCCCTCACAATTTGCTCTGTGAAGCAACAGAGGTGTTCTGAGAGCATTCAGTTTTCAACACAAAGCTGCAGGCCAGCACCTGATTTTCTAGGTCTCTGAGTACTAGACAGTTGTAGTTGAATGTGTTTTTCAAACCAGGGAAATGGGGACCTGAAATGTCACACAGCTAAGAGCATAGGAATCATTTCCTCTATCAAGGGCTGATGGAGTAAAGTCCATGGGGACAGGTCATTTGTAGTTTGTTTTTAACTAGAAAGAGCAAATGCCCTGTTACTGAACTATATCATGCTGTGGCATTGTGACCATATGGTCATGATTAATGCATAAGTCTACTTAATTAAAAATTTGACACTCATCTTCCCCCCCTCCTTGCTCTCCTCATTGTGTAGTGTTAACTAATCTTGATTTACACAATTTTCTTCACTGAGAGTTACATAGAGTGGTAACCTTTGGGACACCAAGTAGCTCCTGGATGTCCTTGAAGCAGCATGTTTTTCTTTGCTATAAATCTTCCTTCTTCCTCTGTAGAGCCTCAACAGCATCTTCCACCTAAAGTTGTCATAATAAACAACAACAAACTGGTGTGTTCTCAATGACTGAAATTAAACTAAGGTTTAGTTGGCTTTCTCTGACATTATGTAGAAGTAATATAGAGGCTACCAAATTTCCAACTTAAAATTAATGTTGATTTTCAAGCAGCTACTGAAAAAAGATCACTTTAATGTTCAGAGGGTTATTTCACTGCTCTCCCAAGGAGCATCGTCAGCTCTGCTCCAGGAAGGAACTTTGATTTGCTTTATACAGATTACTGAATACATTCTCCTTCTGTGCTGACTGGCTCTCTTTGCATCTGGTAACTGTGTGTTCCTTGGAGTTACTGCCTTTTTCTCCCTTCCAGATGATAATTGACTGCTGCAAAGAAGTAGCCATGTAGTTCCTGTCCTCACAAATAGCTTTTTCTGAGTATCTTCCTGTGAAGTGATGCAGCTTTTGTCATTGCAGGATTTAAAGAATTTGGCTAGTAGAATTCTACTGGGTTATCTGTTTCACAGCAGTGCTTTTTCTGAAGCAAGCCATATATTTAGGCACTGACTTAAAAGAAAATAGAGTTCTTACCTGTTGAGGTGCTTGGTTTTTGGCTTTTTTTTTTTTTTGTTTTTTTTTTTTTTTTTTTTTTGGCCACCAGTGCAGACCAGTACCCTCTGGGGAGGAAATGATGTAAAATCTTTTATTCCTGACCCCTTGCTTCTTGCTTAGGGAATCCTCAAATTAGTGTGAAAGGGAGAAGTTCAGAAGAAAAAGAACATAGTTATTTTCCTGTGCCAGGGCATAACTCCACAGGCTTGGCAGTTTGTTTCTGAAGAGTGGCAGTGTCGCTGTTTCTTCATCTTAGCTGCATACAAAATCAGCCACCTTTGTTCTGCTGCTTCCAATGTATTCACTCCATAGCACAGACAGAACCCTCAGCAGTTGCCTTGAAGCTTCCCTTGCCTTGGTGATGTTTGTGTGGCTTGAGCTGAAGTGATTTTCACACCCAGGAGGTTGTATTTTCTGAGCTGTATAGAAAACATTCCTGCTTTTTGTGTCTGATTTTGTCCATAGCAGGTACTGCTGACAGAGTACAGAATGGGAACTGCAGAGATAAGCTGGGTTGATGCAGATAATCATCACAGCCATGGGTGAAAACTACCCCAGTGCAGAAACCCCCTCCAGTTTAGCCTCTGATGCTGCAGGTGTATGTCAGCTGGAAGCTGAAATGTCACTTTTAAGTAGTTAAGAGCTACTTCTGGATTTTAAAAATCTTATTTTAACATCTTTGGCTGTAATCTATACAGCTGTTGTACTTCAGAGGAGCCAGTGTAAGCATTTTTCTGATGTAAGAAAAAAAGCAATCCATTCAGTGTCTGCTTTTTTGTTTTTGAGCAGCAACATGGGAATTCTTGCCTGCCTTGCCTTTATCCACGTAGCTGCTCTTAGAGGTTGTGTCAATCTGGTGTGGTTTTCCAGTGAAAAGGTCACCTTTTTCAAGCAGTCTTTCAGTATTTCCATAATAGTAATATTACCATATGCTTGAGCAGCTTGTTATCTGCTCAGCAAGCAAGTCCTATTAAGTACTGCACGGGCACTTACCTGGTAAAGGGGTGAATAAATGGTCTCAGTTTGTGCAGAATGCAAATAAACTGACATCATTATTTTGTTAAGAGCCAGATTTTAAATGTGCCTGATTCTCTGTAATTGCTGATTGACTAGTTCAGTGACTGAACACTTGTGCAGAAGGTTAGCCTCAGCCAGCTGGTGGCATGGTCCTCATCTTGAAACTGGCCATGGATTGCCCAGCTGCCACAGACTCTGAAGGCAGCCATTCAGGAAAAAAGGTTTCTAAAACCAAAGCCTTCAAATTCTGCACAAACATGAATGGAAGGTAGGTTGGTTGTTGTGTTTTGGTTGTGCCTTTTTGTTGGTACTGTGTGGTTTGGGGGTTTTTTCTTGGTTTTTTTTTTTTAGTTTAATAAAGGAAAACAAGCAGGCTTCCCTTCTCATTTCAGAACGAAACTTCTCAAGAAATGGATGTACTGAGGAGAGTAGAGTTATGTTGAATGCAGTGTTGGTGCCCCTGTGTTTAGTTAATGTTTTGATAGTTCTGTTGTTATGTTTTTGAAGAATGTACTCGGAAGAGCTGATTAACTTTGCAATTGTTACAGGACAGTTTTCACTATATAGAAATTTCTGTGCACTCAGTACTGTCCTTTAAGGGGTGAGGACAGCTGTTTGGCAGTACAGGATACATCTGAATGAAGTTTTTCTTTTGAGTGACCATATACAGCCCACAGTACTATTTTTCCAACACCCCTCCTTCCTCTCATTTGAGGTAGATTAAACTGATTTATTTTTAACAGGTTTTTAGCTACAAATCTTTCTTGCTTTTCCTGTGAAGAAGGGAGAAGATAAGGAGAGGAAAGAGTCTGATGGGTGTTGCTGAATTCAAAGAAGAGTCTTGTGTGGACTCTAGAAAATTTTCCCAGTGTCTTTCTCAGACAAGCTATATGGCAGAGTATGGTTTGGTTGGTTTTGTTCTTTTTTTTACAAGCAGCTATAAAGTTTTCTTCTTTGTGGGAGTGGAAGAGGCTGCATGGCTGCAGATATTAGTACATTATTATTTTTATTGTGATTATTTTAAATCCAAGTAGTGAAATTTAAAATTCAAGGACTGAATTTGTCAACTAAAACTGAAGGTATTTATTTCAGCACCTCCAGAAGAACAATGACTTCCCTCCTGTGCAGTCTAGATTTTCATTTCCTCTCTGCTTTGGGGGGTGTGCAACGTGATCAGTAGCACCTTGTACATCATGTTTTAGTCTGGTTAGACTCCAAAGAGCCAGCCTGTGAACAACTTCAGAAACCCTGTGATTTTTGTATTATGTTGGAAGCTGTTTTGCTTTGAATCTAAAAAGGCAAGTAGTGAAGAAGAAAGCCTCACAGCCAGCCATACAATATACCCTTTCTTCTTTGCTTCTGCTGTATTGTACAGTAATAAGCATAGCCTATAAAAACATTCTGTTATTTTCTTAGCTCTTGCTTGCTGTGAAAATCCTTTTTCTAGTAATGTGAGAATTTTCCATTCTTGTATCTGTGCTGGGATATGGACAGACTGTGAACTCCCCCTTCCCCAGAGCCGAGGATGTCCTCGTGAGTGCCACTGAGAGAGGCTGGTCTAGATGGAAATATGTCAAAACAATAGCAGTTGCTTGCAAATTTGGCTGAGATTTTATTGTCAAAAGGACTGTGGGGTGAATCTGTGACTACAGCAGAGTGCAAGCCCAGCACGGAGTGTGTCTGTGTTCAGTGGAGTTCAGCTCTGAACGACTGAGCTCTGTCAGCCGTGCTGAGGTAAGTGGGTTATGTTTACTGTTCTGCACCACATCAGGGTGGGTTATAATAAGGTTTTGGGGATGTGGCTTACACTGCCAGGAACATTTGGCTCTCTAGTCCATGACAGAGAGCCCACCTCCAGTACTGTGTCCAGTTTTGGACACCCCAGTTCAGGAAAGACAGAGATTTACTGGAGAGAGTCCAGTGCAGGGCACCAAG
>JAOEGS010014376.1:0-28353 GCA_025447755.1 Corythornis vintsioides
AAATAATTTTGTCATGTACTTCGTTATAAATAGTTTTTCTTAAAATATTGTTTAATTTTGGAATCAGAATCATAGATATATGATATCTATGTATATATATATACATGTAGATATATATAAATACAGCTAATTGATAATAAAATGCCTATATCAGCCACATTCCTTGGTTTTTGGCTTTTCTTACCTCCTTCTTTTGATGTAAACTAATACTTCACTAAGTAAAGACTAGCTAGCTCTTCAAAATACCTGCCTTCTTTTAAAGCATGTAATGTATTTGTAAGAAAGATTATGTTTCAAGAAGACATTAGCATCAGTGTCTTTTATAACTGAATATTCCAGCTAACCTTTGAACCTTGTATTTGCTGTGTAGAACACCAAGTATTTCATCAACATGCTGATATTATGATGTAAAGTTTAGATTTCAGGAAAGCCATGTCTGAACTGAGAGAACTTTTTCCTGGATGAGGACCCTTGTGAAACACAAAATTGTATTTTAATTAAATAAAATTGTCTTGTCAGTTTAACATGTACCATTGGTTTCATGGCCTCACATCAGGGTCACTGTCTGTAAGAATCTAAAGGATCAGGCTTTCATTGAGCTTTTTATCCTTCCTTTGATTAAAAACTAGTCACAAATTGTTCTCATGTTGTTTAACTCTGCTGCTGTTTTTCAGCAGATTTATGTTGTGTGATTATTTATCCACAGTGCTTAATATTCCTGTCAGAGAAGTGTGTATGGCAATAGATGATACACAGTGTGTAACTGTTCCACAGCCAATCTGAAGGAATGGCAAAGGCAGGAATAGAACAGATGCTTTAGAAGTTGCCCAAATTCTACCACCAGTTCCATTTAAAAACACAAGAAAAGGCTTCTGCCACTACGTTCAGACAATGAATGGCTGGTGATTTGGAAGTGTAAACTAAACACGGAGAACAGGTAAAGTTTCTAGTATATAGGAATCAACCTCTCCCTTATCCTTTTTCTAGATTTAACTTCTATTGATTATATTAATTGCAAAAATGCTAGCTAATGCCATCTTAAAAATGAAGGATAAATATATCCAGTATTATGTAACAATCAGCTTAACAACAACAAATTTCAGGCCAGTGAAAGGCCAGAGGTCTCTTTAGAACACTAGCTTTTAAGAAATACCCTGACATTTGTTATGTATCCTCTGTTTGCTTATCTTTAAACTTTACCCTTTCTGTTGCTTCATATTATATCTTATTCTGGAAGAAAAAGCTATAGCATGTGAATCCTTCAAAAGAGGTTTGATAAACATGTACTGCTCAATTAAATTTAGAGGTCTTACCTGGGCCTGTGGTTCTGTGGCTAATGCCTTATTAAACTTAATTTCTTTCAAGTATGTTTTCTGAAGCTTTTTGGTTAGGGAGATACTTCTTGTTACAGATTTAGCGAATATTTTTCAATTACAGTACTGCAGAAAGAGGAGGATTTTAGTTTCTATAATAACTGTTCTCTACTGACAGCTAAACAATGAAAGGCCTCAAAAGGTTTGACACTTGATTAGATCTACACTGTAAAGTGCAGCAGGCAAAAAATATGGTAATTAAGGGCCTGATCAAGTAAATCACTCAGGTATGTCTTTAACCTTAAGCACATGAGCAATCTTATTAATTAAAGAACAGATATTCCACAAAAGAACATAGAAATCCACTTTTGGATCAATAGTCTTGCCAACTGCAAACACAAGCCTTACAGTTAAATAGATGTGCTATGTTGGAACAAAACAGCCTATTAACCCACAAAAATTGAGATAATGAAGCTATAAAATGTATATTGTAGCTATCATTACCTCCTTAAATTGTTTTTACTGTCATTTGTTACCATAATGAGCTTAACAGTATCTAAAAACACCTTATGAAGATACCTTTGGTCAATATACAGATCAGACTTTATGAAATGATTGCTACTTCTGTAGCCTACACATAACCCATCTGGAAAAGCCACTTTCCTCCTAAACCCACTAGAAAAAATAATCACTGCTGCTTTTCTGGAAAGCTTTTGAGAGGAAAGTTGTTTATTTGGATTCTTATTAAATCTTATCCAGGATAAGGACTGTTACCATTGTTATGTAAAGCACTGTAGAGTTCCTGGGAGAATCCCACTGCTAACTCTTCTCCATTTGGGCAGGGAATGTTAAACCCTACTCTTCAACCAGTGTTCAGTCCATGTAAGACCCTGTCATTCCCTGCTGCAGGAACTTGGGCTCTGTGTTAATTCTGGTGTGAGACTGTTTCAAAAGCAATGCTGATTTTGTTGTCTGTCTGCTTACTGGTGTTCACGTCCAGCAGGTTGGTGATGCAGGATTTCCTGTGGGCTAACACAGGCTGAGTTTTATGAAAAAAAATGTAGAATATTTACACTGAGGACCTGCTTCCTCAAGTAAGAAGTACTGTCCTACCACAGATCTGCATCTATTGTTTGAAATATTTAATTTGGAATGTATATTGTTATTACAGACCAGTTCTAAAATTAACTTTGAGCTTGCAGAAGCATTGTGTGCTTTCTCTTAACAAAAATAAGATCAGAAAAAAATCAGTTTTGAGTAGCTAGCAGAGGAGTTTCTTCAGTAAATTGATTACATTTCAGACAAAACTGATACTGGTTTGAAAGCTTGCTGCAAATTGAAGTTGTATAGTTTAGAACCAAGAAACTGGTAAGGAAAAAAGAGAGGAGTCAGACTAGTTGCAGCATTTCTGAAGCATGACAGGATTTGGTGGGTTTTTTTCCTTTTTTTTTTCTTCTTGATTTAACAAGTTGAAAATCTGCTGAATAATTCATGAAGAGTGGAAGGGCTGAATCTTCCTGGAATGATATACAGTGTACGTTCTGTGGCACAGGAGAAACTGCAAAGCTTTGTGTCAGTTGCTGCCGTCTCTGCTGCTGATTGCAAGGTGCTGCTGCTCTTGGCGTTTTCACAGCTACTGAATCCTCAGTCGTGCTCTGGTCTGCTAACGGCTACCTTCTCCCCATGGACCCACCTTTGCTAGCTACCATCTGTGGGATCTCTTCCTACCTACCTGCTCTGGACACTGCTGTTCTTTGGACAATTACTGCGAACTGTGTTTTCTGGCCCCTGCAGCTGATGTGACTGAAACCTGCCTTAACCGTCCCTCAGCTGCACATCCTCCCCTGTGCTTGGTGGGGAACTCTGGCAGCAGGATCTGCTCACCCAGGCAAGTATGGGATTTACAGGGACAAGTTAAAACTGAGCTGCATTCAACGAGATGCCCAACGCATCTTCCTGGAGTGCCAGCTCGCCTCTGCTGCTGCTCTGGGAGGACGACTCCGGGACCCGCATCTTCCTGGCGCTGCTCTACGCGGTCCTGGCGATCTCAGGGACTTTATCCAATGTGATGGTCATCTACTTAGTCTTCTCCTTCAAAAAGCTGCAGACTACCAGTAACGCCTTTATTGTGAACGGCTGTGCAGCAGACCTGAGCGTGTGTGCCCTGTGGATGCCCCAAGAGGCTGTGCTAGGGCTGCTGCCTCCCAACTCCTCCTCGCTTCGTTCGGTGGAGTACCGGTTGCTCCGAGGGGGGCTCCTCAGCCTCGGCCTTACCGTTTCCCTGGCCTCTCACCTGCTGGTGGCCTTCAACAGGTACGTGCTCATCACCAAGCTGCCCAGTGTGTACCAGGCCCTCTACCAGCGGAGGCACACGGGCTGCATGATCGGGCTCTCCTGGGCCCTCGCCCTGCTCCTGGTCCCGCTGCTGCCCGGGCTCTGGACCCCGGGTTCTGCCCAGCAGCCTCCCCCGCGGCAGACGGACGGCAGCTCTCGCTACACCGCCCTGCTCCTCGCCCTGGCCGTGCTGGGCCAGACCGCGCTGCTGCTCCACTGCTACCTCGGCATCGTGCGGCGGGTGCGGGGCAGCGCCAAGCGGGTCAGCGTCCTCAACTTCCACCTTCTCCACCAGCTGCCCTTCCCCGCCGCCCCGCCGCCGCCCCGCCGCGCCCAGCGCCGCCTCAGCACCGTCTCCGTCCTGCTGCTCTGCTGCGTCTTCCTCCTGGGCACCCAGCCCCTGGTGTGGGTGAGCATTCTGGGCTTCTTCCTGCGCCCGGCGCCGCCGGCTCTGCAGGCCGCCAGCTGGCTGCTGCTCTGCTCCCTCTCGGCCCTCAACCCCCTGCTCTACACGTGGCGCAGCGAGGAGTTCCGCCGGGCGGCCCGCTCCGTCCTGCCCCGCGGCGAAGGCCCCGCCGCCGCCCCACGTCCCACCACCGCCGCCGCGGGCCCCGCCGCCGTCCCGCCCTGCCCTCAGCTGCCGCGCCGCCGGGGGACGGTGAACAACGCCGGCGCCGCCGCCGCGCCGCGCTGAGGGGCCGCGGCTGAGAGCGGGGAGGGCGAGTGCCCCCGGCCGGCCCGTCCTACCCGCCCCGCCCGCCTGGGGGCGCCCGCGGGCCTGTCCCGAGCCGGGCGGGCGGGAACAGCCGCGGCCCCTCAGGCTGCTCCCCGCCCTTCCCGCCGCCCGCCGCCTCACGTCGGGGGAGCGTAGCCGAGCCGCCCTCGCCAGGCCCGCTGCCTTTGGTGCTGCCACCCCGGCCTCCTGCCCGGTACCGCTCCTGCCTGAGCCCACGCACCTCTGCACTGCACGGACGGGCGCTGGCGTGGGGGTCTCACTCCGGGCCGAAGCGCGGCCCTCACCGCCCCCTCAGCTCCGCTCCCAGCGCGGCAGCTGCGGCCCCCGGGTGTCAGGCAGGACTTCAGCCAGGAGCGGTGGATTTAGAAATCCGGGATAACTGGTAAATATGGCAACCTACGTGACTGTCGTTATGCTTTAAGGATTTTAGGATGAGACAGGCGCCTAGACAGCTCTTTTCCATTCTTAGTGCAAGTTGGGGGATTTTTTTAATATAAAATCTGTGTAATTCTTTCAGCATGACTCTTTGAAGTGAGCTCCCTGAACACAAGGTTGACTTGTGAAGAACTGGGAAGTGTCTCCTTACACGTAGACAGAGATGCACACACACAAACCCACCAGGAGCTGCTTCCTTCCCCCAGGTTACCTAATCTCTGTACTCCGTGCAAAACCCTCCTTCAGGTTTCCCTGGCAAACTTCTGAATGATACAGGTTTTGGAAACTGTGAAAAGGAAAAACACGTAGCCCTTTGTGGTGATCTGGTTTGGGTGTTTTGAAAGCTCTTGATATAAGGCCTGTTAAAAGACAGTGTGATATGGAGAGCAGTGTTGTCCATCCAACCTCGTCACCCCTTCACTTACCACTTTACTGTGTTTCTATTAAATATTTTATTGCTCAAATGAGATTTCACAGCCTCTGCTAAATTGAAAATGACAGATCCTGTGTGGCTTTGGAAAGGTGATGGCTCCTTGTGCTGTGATGAGGGAAACAAACTGTGGTGGTGAGTGCTGCAGCCTCATTCCTCCCAGCAATGGACCTCAAATCCATCTGTTACCTTCTCTGTTGCTTTATCACCTTCTTCCTCTTTCCTACCACAGTTGCTGTTCTTGTAGTAATGATGCTTGGTACTCTGCTTCCTTTTTGGCACAAAAGACTGGAGGAAGGTGGTTACTGTCTGAATCCATGGGCATCCAGGAGCAGTGTCACCTAAACTGTGCTATCTCCAGAAGAATGGACGCATGGAAATATAGGAAAGTTCTGCAAAACAAGAGTTTGTTGCATTGGGTGACAGCTATTAGTGCAACCTTGGCAGTTCTTATAAGGATATGTGAATGATGGTACAGTGATAAGAAAGAGACATGCATAATGGGTATAACATAAAAAGCCCTATGGCCATATTTTGTAGTGCTCCACACTTTGTTTACCTTACCTAATGGGATTTGAGTTTCAACAAAAATTGCTTCAAGAGGGAGGGAAGAATTTCTTTTTTTTCCCAGTTCTAAGACCTGGTAGGCATCTGTTAGACAATGATGTATATAAAATGCCAATATCCATATTTGCTTTCCTAAATTTAAAAAAAAAAATCATCACCACAATCACAAAAAGATTCAAGGAACCAAAGACTTGAAAGGAAGGGAAAACAAATTATCTTGACATGCTGAAAATGTATCAACATTCTGAAAACAGCTTTAGCCACTTGCAAGGAGCTGTGGAAGAGTAAGGGAAGTTTCCTAGAGCTTGAGGCTTCCAGAGATCTTCCTCTTGGAGACTGAGAGAGTGTGCCTCTGAGGGACAGCAGCAGAAAGGTGGGGAGGGCCAGCAAGGAAACAGGCACCTACAATATGCAAGATTTATTTTATTCAACACTGTGCACATATCTTGGAGAGTGGAGAGGTCGCTGTATCCTTGTTGTGATCTCTCATCTGAATCACAGCAACTGTGCTTTTTCTAGGGTTTTTTTTTTTTTGTGGCAGATGGTGGAAGAAACCTGTTCTAACCACACCTACAGCAATGCTGGAAAATATCCTGGATCACTGCCGAGGGTAAGACCAAGGACCACCCAAGGGTAAGACCCTGTTCAACCATAAAATAATCCTTAGACTGGAACCCACAAAAGCATGCACATCACCACTTCCTACCCTGGCTAAAGGAACTGAAGACACTTCTTAAAGCTCAGTACTGGGCCCATAAACAAAAGAAGAAACTGTAAAATAAATAATTAGACAATGCCCCCCTCTATTTTTGGCTACGGAACGTGTTAGTCTGGAATTAAAGCAATAACTTGTTTTCAGAATTCATGAGTTAACTGGAACTTCTGGGCTTCTTCCTTTGTAAAATAGCATGCAAGTTAAGTCTGAAATGCCTGTAATTTATATAAACTAAATTTTAAATGCAAACATGTATAAAAAAATGCTATCATGTACAAAACTCCAGTCGGCTATCCTTATGCTATGCATTAATTCCAGAGAGCAGCTGGAAATCCCTTGGAAAGGTTGATAGAATTACATCTGATTGTAAATCTTTGACTGTTTTACTATACTCAGGTGACATAAATAGCATTACATAGAAAATAATTTTAATTTAAAGTAATTAAAAACTGTCTCAAGATCAGTTTCTCTGAGAAATTACTGCTCAGAAAAGTCCTGTATGCCTTGTTCTACAGCCATATTTTTGTATTTCCACACTGTAAATATTCCATGGTAAGTTGCAATGGAAGCTCAGCTTAGCTCAACTTCTGGCTCTGTGGTACTGCTTCTTGGTTGAGAAAATTGATCTGACTCTCCATTTTTGGCATCTTTGCTTTACTTTTACAGCTGATTTGGATGTGGCCACTGCTTGTTGAATGGTGACTTTGCTTCAATATGAATTTCTGTCATGCTTAACTGATTTACAGATAGAAGAGATACGTTGCTAATTGTCCTTTAAAATGCCTCAGTGATTCTTTCAAGAGATGTAACTGTAAATGGTGGGAATTCCTGTCAGCAATTCAAGTGAGGTTTGCTTGACTTGAATTGCTCCTTTGCTCTGGTGATGTGGCAAGCAAGTTGTCTGAGCAGGGCCTAAAGCTGCCCTTCCTAGAATGACTGGTCACCTGTCTTTACACACACTAGATGAGGAGTGTGAGCTCATTAAAGCACTGGATTTATTACACAGTAGTGAGGTTCAGCCATGTTGTTGATGTGCAATAGGTGCCTATTCCTTTGTTATTTTCTCAGGGCTTCTGGAAAGAAGAGCAGCTAGGAGTTAGCAAGAGGCTGGCTGGACTGTGGCCAGTTGTGCTGAAGTGTCTTCAAACAGCCATTTGCTGTATTATGGCCCAGGTGAACCTGCCACTAAGTTTGTGGTTTCCCTATGCAGAAATGCCTGAGGGACCTGCTTTTTGAAGGTAAAATTGTGATGCCTCAGATGACACCCTAAGGCAGAAACATGGTTATTTGTGAAAATTCTTTGCAGAGTGTATTTGCAAAGGTATAGTTTAGAATAAATCTTTTGCAATTGCCCTTAATTTGAGATAGTTGTGAAAAGCTATGGAGCTGCTTTGTGGAATCAGGTAGCTACAATAATAGGAGACTCTGCCAAAACTGGACAATTATCACCCAAAAAAAGGTGCATAGAAAAGTACAGGTAGCAAAGTGAAGCTGGGAAAATATGGCAGAGGAGATAAATATATCAGGACAGGGGCACTAACAGTGCAGTCCTGAGAAACAACACAGAGACAAGTCTGAAAGCTGAAAGAGGCCTGGGACTATGATGAAATAAACCACCTGAAATTATTTGATTCTTTTTTATATGTAAGCAAACAGAATTCTATGCTTTTCTTAATAAATAAACCATGCAATTGTATTCTCAATTTCTTCTTTTAACAAAGTATTCCATACACCAGCAAATTTTCTTTGACCTCTGGAATGAAAAAAAAGATTAAAGGTATGAATTTTATCAGCTTTCTTATGGGAACTGTATTCAACAGCATTGCTGGACTTGCAAGCAGGGATAGCATCTCAGCTGACCTCTGGGTTCAGTCAGTCATAAGCACACTCTGAACCTTTTTTTTCTAACTATCAAATTGATGCTACTTTAAAAAATCCCACATACAGATTATTTTGAAATGAAGATGTTTAAGTGCAGCATTTCATTAAAGAAAAAAGTGGCAACATATACTTTAGCTTTCTGTTTCACCCTAAATCACATAACTGTATTATTGCAGTATTCTTTAAATTCAGAAGTCCCTTTCCCAATGGCAATGAAAATAGCTTTTCTCATGACTGTTTAACTATTAAGAAAGATGCTTTTTTTTTTTTTTCTTGCTCTTTCATGTCAATTCTTCCCATGCATTGTCATCATTTTACCAGGGTAATAGTCTATTTTCTTTCCCTCTTTCTCATTTTTTTCCCCATATTTTCTGTAATTCCCTTCACTAAGGGAATAGTAGCTGGTCCTGCTGATCAAGGCATGAGACAATTGTAAATGAAGAACTGAAGAGCAACTCCCACATACCTAAATTTCTACTTAAGACTGAGTAGGTTTTGAAGGGTTTTTTTTCCTATTTAAAGTAGTGGACAAATGCTGTGTCTGTATTTAGAGATACTTGTGTATGATTAAGGCTAAGTAAAAAATGTGTAATACAGAAAACTGTTACAAATAGTTTGAAGAAAAAAAACAGCTTTGTAGCTGAAGAGCTCATTGTAACTTGTCAAAAGTGACCTCATTACAGAATCCACACAAAGAAAGAATAATTCTCATTCTCACTGGACAGAACCAGCTCCTGTGGTTCACGGACCAAGGTACAAGGAACAAAGATGGAGCTGCTATTCTTGAAAAGCTTCACTTCAGACCAAAGATGCCTGATGTTCAGGAGCTGCCCTGTAAAGTGAAACAGCTGCTGGGAAAAGTGCTGTCCCAGAGGTGCTGCCATTGGAGAAGGTGCCAGTATTTGTGAGAAACAGCTGTGCCAAGTTGGTATTTTGATTGATGCAGCAGGACTTGGTCTTTCTGTTCCATCTCTTCCCAAGAGTTCAGATAGCTCCTGAGAGAGAAAGTGGAAGTGTAGTCCTGGGGGGAGAAGCAGCAGGAACTACCATCCCTGGAAGAGTCATCTTTGATATATTGTTATTTTATTCATGGCTTCATGAATTTGGATATTTCTTAATAGATGTCTTGGGGCTGTCTGGAGCCTTCACCTGTCCTGCTGCAGTTTAGGGCAGAATTAAAAATGCAGATATGCTTCAGCTGCATCCATCCCTGTCTGTTCTGAAACTGATGTGATGGAGGTGCAATGTCAATCTGAAAGCAACCAAGTGAGCATTATCAATAGAATAAAACCATGGGAGAGAGAGTTTGAGAGACAAAGCTGCTGAGTCAAACAATAGCCAGAATTTTGCAAAGTGTTACACAAACTGTTTCATGTTTGTTCCACCCCTCTTCTTTTCTTCTGCCCTCTTTCTGCCCTTGCATCTGTGTACTTCAGTGCTAGGATAGCTGACTTCTTCTCACCCTAGAACCTCTGACACTGACTTTGACATCATTTCATAAAACACTGTTTCTGTGATTCTTTATAAACTTTGCATCTTTCATTCTAAAGGCTCAGAGAAATGGCTGTGTGAGTTGCAGCTGTGGGATTGAACAGAGGGAACAACCAGAAATACTGTGAAGATAGGCAAGTAGTACCTCATATCTACATTTGATTATTACTCCTTTATCTTCTGTTGCATTTAATCTTTTGCTGTCTACATATATTGGAATAGCTTCATTGCAGAAATGTTCTTCTCCGTTAAAAAATATTTTTCAATTAATCCTCTTCTATAAAGGTGGTGGTAGAAACTTTCAGGGTTTGTTCACAGTAGGTGTTTTGCTTGGCTCTTTTCTGTTGACTGTAACTGTACATGCTAACAGGATTAGGGAAGTCACACACAAATATAACAAATGATGGCTCTGAGCTGGATTAAAGGCACAAATTAATTTTCTTCAATCACATGCATCATTAAGTATTGCTCTTGTACTGTCTACTGATAGTCTATATTATACACATCACCTGATAGCAACCATGGTTGTTATGGTAATGGCAAGATTATAATTATAGTCCCTTCTGCAATGTAGTCATATTATACTCATAAATGTATCTTTGAGATGGTAGTGTCCCTTGTTTGGTCTCAGCCCAAATACAAATAGATTTTCAGATTTTTGAGGGGAAAAAATATTTTTTCTGAGTGATTAACATTGAAGGAAGTTTATATACATATATGCACTTCAATTGAGATTAACAAAATTTGTCAGAACTTCCTATGCCTTGTTGAACATCCTTCATCTTTGTTCCTATATTCTTTTTAAGAATATAGAAAAAGTGCAATTATTACTCAGAGATCAAAGCAATAATGTGAAGTTTGTTTGGCATGTGTCAGTGTGGCAGAGCAGCCCGTGCTCTTTTGCAGTAGAACACATGGTGTGGTGCCCCAGACTTTCTGGCTCTATCTCCCAAGGTCTCTGTGGTGACTTCTAATGCCCTGAAGCTGATCTTGGAACCAGAGACAGGACTCCTGTGAGACACAGTTTGCAGGTGTTGATTAGAGGGTGAGTGCCCAGAAAATCAAATATGTAGTCTCAGAGACTGATCTAATTTTTGTAGCATGTAAGGGCAGAAATGTGAGAGCAAATGTTATCATAATCTAGAAACTTTTTCAGATTTTATTACTATCATTGATCTATTTTCTTTTTGATTTGGGAGTCATCTGTTCATTTAATTCTAAAGTGAAAAAGATAATCTCATAAGTATACAAATGTATAAAGCAATTCTCTTCCTAAATGTAAAAAGGTTCTAGGGAAACCATATTGAGCAATCTATGTCAATGCATCTCAGGGAGCAAACAGTTCAAAATTAAAACCCACTACATGTAAAACTAAGGGTCCTTTAGCTTTTTAATATCTAGCACTGTAAATATGTTAACGTAATAAATAAAATACCTGATTATATGTTAATCTTACCTGTAATTTGAAAGTAATTATGATCATCATAATCCAGATAGAATAACACATATAAGTTTTTCTCTTTAAATGAGATATCTGTACAAAAATGCCATAGTGTTGATTTGTTTCATATTCTCCACTTACACAGCACTATACTTACTACGTATGTATATTGAAATACTGCTTTTTTTGTTTTATTTGAGAACTAAGCTGGTGAGGTGTATATGAGGAAATCCATTACCCAAAAAGGGTTCCCATCTCACACAGCCTGTTACAAGGAGTTTGGGAACATTTCATGTCTGCCTTGTTAATCTCATGAAAAAGCCTTTATTGTTAAAGGAAGAGACACAGACACACCCATCCTATGTGAGTGAAAAGATTGTTCTCCAGCACTTTTCCTTTCTTGGAACCTAAGGGAATCTTCCAAGTCTTTTCAAATGTTGCTCCTTTGAGAGCAGGGATTTTTCTCTAAGAGACAAACACTTCCAGCAGTGAGAGAGGATTTAGCCACGTTGCCCTGTGAGGTGTGTATCAATGTTGGTGTGGTGCTGGAGCTTTCACAGAGAAATACACAGGTAGCTTCTCTATGTATGGATCTCAAATTTCTATTTTGGAGTGATGAATTAATAGCTATTCCAAAGGAAAATACATGCTCTTGTCTCTCAGTTTTGAATGGATGATCAAAGAGAAATTTATTCATAGGCTCACTGAATAATGTCTTTCATTTATTCAGCTAGGTAAATAGTCAAGGGTAGCTTGACAGTTATATTAATAATAGCTCCCTGGACCTCCTTTCCTCCTTGTGCTACATCACACAGTTGTCTCCAGCACACAGAGTGGCTGAGGTCAGGAAGCTAGATGGCACTATGGTCCAAAGAGATCATGTGCTGCTGGTGAGCAGCATTAAGCTCTGCAAGTCCCTTGGTCTAAACAAACAAAACTGGGTCAGCATTCCTGGAGTGGGATTAGGGAGAGAACAGGCTTTCCACTAGTACTATTACTTAGCTTTTGTTTTTTATAACACTAACAGGCTTAAATTTAAACATATAGACATGAAAGAGAAGATTACAGATGTAAAATGTCTTTAAGATTGCCTACACAGATTAAATGTGAAAATAGATTGTACATCTTGCTTCAACATAACAAATATATTTGTGGGTTTTATACAGTCAGATATTTCTGCTCAAATTTGTGAATATGATGGATGTAAATAAGCAATGCACCATGTGTGTACAGTTAAAGGAAACCAACAAACTCATCATATGTGGTCCAGCAAGATAGAGCTGAAAAAAATCCACCCTGATCAACTCAAGAGATTTTTCTTCAATTATTTTTTATGGATGGACATAAAGGGACCTGCCCTGCCAAACCAAAGCCTTTACCTAACCTGTAATTAATATTACAGAATACAAGGAGTCAATTTAAGCTTAAAAGTGCCTTAGAAGAATGTCAAAGTTGTTAAAACACAAACAAAAAAATGCCTAAGCTTTGGCAGTCCAGGTAGGTCTTATTTAACCATTTACTTTCAACATTTGAAAGTAAATAAAATCCAGGTAGCCAAACAACTTTCATGCCTAGGAAAGCCAGCCTCTGGGCTTTCTCATTAGTAAATTTTGCTTATGCAGTGCAGGGGTCTGCATGGTGGTACAAGGTGTTTGAACCAAGGTCTTTGCTGAAGGAAGAGTTGTTTTTTAGAGCTCAGTAGTTGGCTTAGGAGCTAAGGTATTGCCATGCAAACTGGCAAGTTACACAAACAGGCATCTGTCAGAAAACAGATGCACTAAATGTCTGATTGTGAAGTATTTTTTCATGGCAGAAGGCAGCCATAGAATACCATACTGTTCCTTCCAAGTTCAGTACATTACTGTGTGACAGGACAGGGTATGGATGGGCATGTGACTAGATTGGAAATTACAGAAAAGCTTCAAGGTTAGAAGTGGCCAGGGAGGTGCTTGAGAAACTGCTGGGAAACCTGCAAAAAAAAAAAAAAAAGGACAAACAAGGTAAAATTAAAAACTTAATGTTATAGAATTTTAATGCTTACACAATTGCAAACTACATGTGAAGGTCAGAGAAGCAAATTCATAGAACTGCAATCCTAAAAGGACAGTGTTAGGGAATTAAGAGCTGGAAAAGAAATCTAGGTGAGGAGCAGCAAGGAGATCTTCCTTCCATTTCAAGATGCACTGAATTTGTCAGCTCCTGCTCTATTGTACATTTGATAATTCTAGAGTCCTTTTTAGCTCCTCTGCATAGTATCAATATGCTAGGAGGATGTTCTTCAAGTTTAAATGGGAAAAATGGTGCTTCCCAAGAGATAGAACACATCAAAGCCTTCCATGACCAAAATGACTACCTGGGTGGCTTTAGGAAGAAATTCAGAATAGTAATAAATTTCAGAATCATTTCCTTCTGTCAACAACATGAGCAGAACTCAATTTACTGTTAGCTTGTTGTAGAAACATCACCTACTTGCTGATGTGCCCGTTGCCACTGGATACAACACAGCTGCCATGAGCTACCCAGAAAAATCAGCTTCATCCAGCAAGTAGTATCATTCCTCCAACTTACACTGATGTGGCAGCTCATCAGCCTTGGCCTTCATTAACTGTGGATTACTGCTGCTTTATTAAACACCAGTCTTGAATTGTTAATGTTTTTCTTTGATGGGAGCTGTACAGTGTAGTTTGCCATTTGGCTCTGGACTTGTGAGAACTCGCTGCAGGTTTCAGCATTCAAAAAGCCTGAGAAGGACAGTAGTGCTGACACAGGAGAGCTCTGAGCTTTGTTTTGTGCTGCCTCAGCAACAAGGAGGCCTGTCTGCAGAGTGCTGTCTGACCTACCAATCTTTCTGTTCTTTTTGTTTTGCCATTCTAGTGCTTTCCCCTTAGAATTGAAGGAAAATCACATTTTCTTTTTTTCTGGTGATGTGTCAGGTCCTTTTGAAAGAGTGTGGATGTTGGCTGAACCTTCTGCAGCTCCAGTCCATAATGGTTAAACTGAATGAAAGCCAAAAGTTCTCTGATGTCTATTGGAAGTCAAGGGTCATGTTGTATATGGAGCAAAATACATGTATAGTGGCAGGAAGCAGTGTTTTCCCTATGCTTTAAATAAACAATAGCAGGTCCAGTTTCTACTTACTAGGGATAGGAAGATCTCTTTGTTATATCAGATTTCTGTTTCCTGTGACACTCTATAAGGTACATCTTCTTCATGTTTGCTGGCATTATTTGTATTTTCTAAATGTGTGATGCAGCAAATTCTTAAAAATAACCATCAACTTTGTATTTGTTTTCAAGAAATTGCTGATGTTATATAAAACACTGATTTGGGATTGTAGCAACTGCCCTAAAATGGGCAGACTCAGCAAAAAATCCAACAACTGTTTTTTGGATTTAGTGTCATAGGTGAACTGAAGACAGCACAAGCTGATAAATTCAATGTACTTTAAATCTGTAAGAATGTTTAAAAATAATTTTTTTTAAAAGTTCTTTAAATTCTTTTTTTTTAACTGCTTGCCATACAGTGAAACTGCTAATTTTACTTCACCATCCTTAGATTAATTTATCCACAAGATGGTTAATCAAAACAGTACATTTTAAAGGAAAATTACAATGTATTTGTAAAATGCTAAAAGAAATAGGATAATTACATTTTGGCTGGTGACTCTTCACAGGAACTCCAGCCAGAGCCTGTCAGGCAAGCGTAGGGCACTGTGAGTCTTCTAGCAGAAGATGCAGGCAGTACATGAAAATATTAACATCTTTAAAGGTGTTAATTGCTCTTAATTAATTAACAATTATTTGTGTCAATAAAAATAGTTTCTGAGCAATGTGAGGAATGTATTAGAAATAAATGACTTTATAATGGGATGTTGAATAGGCCATTCCTTGACATAGCATTTTGCACCATACTGATTTGAAGAGCAATTAGAATTTCAGATATTTATTATAAAAACATTTGTACTGCAGTATTCTCTTGAATCTCATCCTTCTGTTTCAAAAGACTGTTTGTGGTAAATTAATTTAACGCTCTTGGAAAGTGCCAAATTAATTATGTTTGTTTATTTCAAACCTCTTTGAATATTTGCCACAATATTCCATTGCAGATTACAGGACAACTTCCCAGGCCTGCCTGGGTCATTCAGACTACAGTGTGGCTTCCAGGCTGCCTGCTGAAGAAGGCAGGTCACAGAAGAGAACAGAATAAGAGCTGAGGTTGAAAGGTCACTTTTCTGCTTTCCCCAGTTTAGGATGCAAATCCCAAGCCTGCTTCTGCATCTGCATATAAAGGGACATTTGTGGAAAGCCACACATCTTTCTTTTCTTCTCCTCTTGAAACCATTTTTCTGGCTGTGGTAATAGCTTATATGCAAGTGACTCTAGTCTGTCTGCCCAAGCTTCTCTTTCCTCTTTCTAAGTTGTGGGTTGGTTTTTTTTTTCACTTTTGAGAGTCTGCAATGTGTTGAGAGCCTACACCACCAAACTTAGTGCCAACAATATTAAGAGAACCTTTTAAAATGTTCTTTTGTTTTGTTTCACAAATAAGAGGATTTAAAAAAAATCCATTTATTCTTCTTTTTCTTTCTTTTTTATTCTTCTGCAAAAGGTCTGAGTTTCAATATATGAGAATTATTTTTCAGGTTTCTAAGTAGGTGGGGCATTTCCAACAAGATAACTGAAAGAAAGAATAGTAGGAAACCTTAATCAATTTAATTCTGCTATTTTTGTACAAATGAACTAGTTGGAATGACAGAGCAGGAACTAGGTGGGAAAAGAACAATAGCATGTTTATGCAGTACTACTGAGTAATATGGGGCTAGATTTGGAAGCAAGGAGTTGGAGTATCAGCTAGTATGGAAGTTAAAAGAGATGTACACAGGTTAAATTCCTGCAAACACAATTCTGCTAGTTCAGAGCTATCAGAGCTGTTGCAGACAACAGTCAACAGCACCTAGAACCATTCAGGACTTGTGAACCAGTCAGCTGAGTGGTCTTGCTAAGTCTTCAGGTACCATTGAGGGAATGTTTGCAAAGGAGTAAGAGAGATGTTCAGCAAACTGAATCAGCTGCAATTCAAAATGTTTGACTTGTGGTGAGGCATTGTGGGAAAGAATTTACATTCATTGAGACAACTGAAAAAGGCACAAGGACAGTTATGGAGATAGAAATATGAAAACTCAGTGTAGAAGAGTTTTTATAGAAAAAAACCAGCAGGGTTTTGAAGTGGCCTTCTGCATAATTGAGAAGAGAAAGTAAATATGCAAAGGGGAACTGGATGTGCAGAAACTTGTGTCTAAAGTTACAGAATTTTCATAATTAAGGACAAAGAGGGAATTGAGACAACCCAGGTACTTTAAGAGATGCTCTTCAAGAAAGGTTCAGAAGCGTCATATAACTGACATGAATTTAAAAGGTAGCACTGGCAACTGTTCTGTCACAGAATGGCCAAGTTTTGGTACTGCACAGACTCAGGATAGAATGTCAGAGCAAGTTACCTTTGTCAGCAGACTGTCTTCATCATTCTAGGTTACTGCTATTTGCTTGGACAGAAGTGCCAAACTGTTGCAGGGAACCAGAGCCTGTGAAGGCATGTGATAATCCAGAAGGAAGTACAGGCATGTGATAGTGAAGAAGGAAATATTTTAAGTTCCTTTCAGCCTGAGAACAATGTTAGATACATGGAGAACTCTACACTTGTGAGATGGAATCTCTCAGATGCTTTGCAAACAGTAGTGTTTAAAGTGTGCTTTGCACAGTGGGACTTCCCCAGTTTTGAATTGACTAAAATAACTTGGGGCATTTGCCATTGCAGGAAAAGAAGAAAGAGGAAATTACTGTGAGGAGATGATCTGCAGCTGTCTGTATGTCTGAATAAGAAAAATGATGTATATATTCACACTGTGACAAAGAAGTCATTGGGGATCAGTTACTGTCATTTTTGTCAGGAAGGAGCTCTATTAATGTACATTGATCTATTCACAATTTATTAGTAAATGTATTACTGTGGGCTCTTTTTCTGTGGTTAGAGCATTTAAGAAAAAAAGGAAATTTAGGTAAGATATTGAGCATTTAAGAAAAAAAGGAAATTTAGGTAAGATATTGCACCCTATTTACAAAGTATGCTATATGCAGAAAAATCTAGAAAGCACAGCAAATTGTGCATGTTTTGAACGTGTTAAAATCTAAGTTGAATCCAAATTCTGCATGAGGTCTTTCTGTAGTGCCAGTGTTGTTCTTAGATGAGATCTCTGGATAGATTCTTCTTGGTCAACTTTAAGACTTTATTGTGGGACCCCAGAGGAGCCTGTGTGGTGCTGCTCACAGCAGGCACTGCTGGCTGCTTGAGATCAGGTGCATGGGTTCTCCACAAGTGCTGGGCTGGGAGTCACTCTTCATCCAGGCTTCACTGATCTGAGATTTACCACTGTGAGAGCTGCCACAGAGCAAGTTATCATTTCTAAAAGGAGATGTTTTCCTGCTATAAATGAAGGACTCTGCACGTGTCGTGCTCTGGGGACTAAAATCTCAGTCTCTGCTCAAGGGTGTTATTTCCCTCAAGTTCCCTGGAATTTAGTATAGAAAAAAAACCATAAGCTTCTGTGGAGAGAAAGTGCTGTAAGGATCTGGGTCTTTCTGGTGCTCTTTCCTTGTGTAGATCTGGATGGGTCTGTGTAGGAAATGGGACAGATGGGTGTCACTTCCCATGAAAAAAATTCTCTAGAAGCTGTAGCCTAAAGCTCTTTTTTTTCAGTTTCTCAGTTATGATGCCTTCTCTGTTCCATCAGTAATCTCAAAGCATTTCCTCATAATCATGAGGATATTACAGCAATTCCATTGGGAACAGGATTTTAAAACTTTCCCTTCCCTTGCAGCTTATTCAGAGAATAGTGGATGTACTGAATTAAATGTGTGTTTTCATTGTACCTATGCTCACAGGGTAGCTGTAGATCACCCAAACATGGAAGAGAACTGCCACCAAATAATTTATTGGGTTTTTCCATCCACTTCTCTGGAGCACCTCAACTCTATAACTTTGAACACCTTAGTTTGCAGAGTAATAAGCATTCTTTACTAAACTACTTTTTTTTTTTTTTTTTAACTGGGCAAAATATAATTCTCAGTACTTTATTTGTGGCTAAATGAGGCAAAGTTCAGGTACAAAAGATGTTCCTCATCTTCCAACTCATGGTATATATACCATGAATTCAACTGGGGACTTTATTATGAGCAGTCTGTTTAATATGGAAGTTGCTAAAATACTGGAGATGTGTTTTGAACTCTAATGTGGTTGAGTAAGCAGGAACCTGAAAATGTTTTCTACTGTGTTTATAAAATATGTATGTACACAGGCATTCATACTCATAGAGAAAGATCATGCCTCAAAGAATTTTCAGATCTACCTAGAAAATGAATCTGTAGTGATTTTTAAGGGTGTTGGTAGTGCAGAAAATGTACACAATTCAGTAGATGTTGTGAGGGATGCAGATGTTTTCAAAATGTTCTTAATTGCCAGACAATATCTCACAGCCAAAAACCCTTTATAGGAAAAATATGGTAATTTCCATCAATTGAATGGGGACTGGGTTGTCATTAAAGTCTGCAGATCAGATCAGTGCAGTAAAGTATTACAGGTCTTACTAGTTTTCATGCTCTTGTGGCTTGTACTTTGAAAACAATTGCTTGCAGTATCAGAAAAAATAATAATAATTCCACTAATCAAATTGAGAGAATCTAGAGAAATTCTCTTAAGAGCATAAACACAACCTGGGGAGGGCAGCACTTCAGTGTCTGCTCTCCAGGTTTCTTTTCTTATTTTTCTTCTCTTTGCTTCCTTCATATTTTTAAGCTTTCACTGATGTTACCAACTAACTGCCTCTTACCATTTTTCAAACAGACACCAAAATGAAATAAAAACATGGAAATCACCCGTAGCAAAACAACTGGAAAAATGTGGCCATAGCAGAGGGAGAGAGGGAAAAATTTTATTATGACCCCTTTGCAGAGTTGGCTTTTGATACAGCTGCTGCAAAACAAGACTGCTTGTGTTTGGTATGAAACAGCTCATGCTGTACTGCCTGGAGCTACCACCCTGGGCATGGTAGAAACCACAGTACCTAAGTTCAGCTACCCCAAACACTGACCTCTGCAGAAGAAGACAAACTCATTCTTTGCTTCTGTTGCTCCAGCTGTGTTAGTCCTGGAAGATTTCCTTTCAATTGCATTGATTAGAATAACATTGTGAAATCAGAGAATTGACTGCAGCAGGTCAGTGCTACAGAACAGTTTCCAATCGTCCTAAGAATATTTTTCCTTCTAAATATGTTTTAAATCATATTTAATTGAGTTCTGTTATTTCAGATGAAAGTCCTACCTCCTCCTGCTCTTCAAAAGGTTGCATATGAAAAAAGTTTAGAGGGAAACTTTCAGTGACCTAGTGCATTGTTTTAATGTTACTTTTCCTAGCAAAGGCTGCTTGTCTTGGCAGTCATTGCTAATTTTTAAGTCCTTCCAAAGGAAGACAAGGCTCCATCCTCTTTGAATTAGTCCAAAAGAATCAAAATTCAACGGGTGGTGCTATCCTTGCCAGTAACATTCTGAAGTTATTGAAAATAAAGAACTCCTAAAGCCTCATTAGTGGCAAGATTTACATGGCTCACATGAAGAAAATCTCATGAATGTTTGAATGGTCACATATTTCTCAATAGAGAAGCAAATAAGAAAAATAATGTCTCTAAATTGCCTTAATTTTTTACTGTCATTATATTAATAACTCTGACACTTTACTACAAAACAATGCTGGATTGACATTTATAAAATCTATGAGTAGAATGTCAATTCAAAAGATCTATAATAATGTGATGAGGAATAGATTGTATTACACAGGGAAAAAACCAAATCAGTCAGGATATTGAATGCAATTGTGTACCTGCACTGGGGAGATGACTTCTGTGTTGTGCTGGTGAACACACATTACAGTTGTGTCAAAATCACAACATACTGGTGAATTATTATTTTGGTAACTGAAAATGTTTCTGAGCCATTTTTTAAAGAAAACAAAAATTGATACTGAGTTACCTATTTGCTTTTATATGGCTTCTGGTGCCCTGTAGAGAATACAGTACTTCTGAAGATTGACATACTTCAAGAGGAAGATACATGGTTTCATTGGAAAAGCTTATTCTAAAAGAAATCACAATATATGAAAAAACAGGTGTGTAGTTTCTCTTTTGCATATAAATATTCTGTATATATGTCACTTAGACATTAACCATTTATATTGACATATCTGCTTATGTTTCACATAACACAGAACATTTTTATAGTATTAGTATAGGCCATAAAGTTTTGTATTTTCAGGAGTTTTAACCTGTAGCTGGGAAAGAATATCCTTTCAAAGGGACATAACAGGCTGGGATAAGCTGCAAATATAAACACCTAAATGCAGGCTATCTGCAGTATATCTGCACATGACCATATGTCAACTTGCACAGTTACTGGAGTTCAGTGAAATGGTCCAAGTCCTACAGCTGGGTGGAATGTATAAAATATTAAAATAAGAAATAAGGTTTTGAATGGCAATGAATTTAACTTCTAGACCATTATAAACCTTCAATTTCTTTTTTACTCTTTTTTTTTTCTATTATTTTATAACTTATTTTGATTAAAGATCAGATATTAAGCTCACAGGCTTACTATAGGCACTTAAAATGTTATAAATCTCACAGTGTAGGTGAAATGAGGAAGATTACTTTCCTTATCTGAAGTATAGCAAGCACTGTTCTTTCATAAATGAGAATTCCTCTCATTTCCAGTAAGATAGTTTGCATTTCCTTGAGTTAAGTAGGTTTTGTTTTCAGATAATGATTCTATCTGATTATATGACACCTTTATTGTTGGGAAACTTTCAGGAAGTTTCTTGATGTTTTCAGAGATAAAATGCTGGAATTTTATACAAATTTATATGCTCCAGTATTTACTACTCTTTGAATATATTGTTCATTCTGCATGGGTTTTTACTTGCTTTTAAATGTTGTGGGTTGTCACTTTTGATGAAGGAACAATATTTGCAGTAAAGTATTCCAAGGTAAAGAAGGAAGTCATGCCTCAATCAGGGGGACATAATATTCTGTGCAAATAAGGAAATTATTTAAAGCACTGTATGATGAACTTGACCTGTTTTGTGCAGTCTTCCTCTTCCCTCGAAGCACCCACTTCTCAGTTAGACTGGGACCAAAGGTAAATGCTGCTGATGGGACAGATGATCTGGTAAGTGCTGCTGCTGAGGCAGATGATCTGGTAAATAAATGCTGCTGCTGAGGCAGATGATCTGCTCCCAGGGCAGCTTTTGCCAGAGTACACTGTGGTGTTGCACTTCTGGCCTGAGAGAGATAGGTCCCTCTGTCCAGGTGGCCAACTTTGTCAGGACAATAAATTGATGTTCTTTCTTCTCCATCCTGGAGGAAGCGTGGAGGAGGGAGAATGGTCTTCCTTCCAAAGGATATTTGCCTTTGCCATAGTGATAGAAAAAGCTGATGAATAAATCAACCAGAAAAACAAAACAGAAGGGTCAGAAAACTTATGGCAAAGGAAAAAACAGTAAGAATATTGTATATGTCAGGACTCTGGTTGCTGTTTCATAAACAAACTTCTTCCTATTTTTGTATATTTTACTCGGATATCCTGTTTCTTTCTTTATCCCCTGTGTGACATTGGGATTTTGAAAAGGACTGAAGTCATAGTAAAGTTTCATCTATGGTGCATTTGGAGAAGGTAGAAATTTTTCTGCTAAAATGAAGAAATGTTAAAAGAGTGGTAATAGATGCTACTAAAATGGTAAACACCAATTTTCTCCCAAGAGTTAAAGGGGAAGAAACACATCAGAAAATAAACTGCTTTTGACTGTGTGCATTAAAGATTCACTATCTGTGTATTTTCTTTGAAACTTTGTATTTTGAAATCAGTTTTGACAGGTATCTTCTAGCTGTGTTGCAAGGCAAACTTTCACTCTTTACATAAAGAGTATTCTTTGTGATGCAGATTGCAAACTTCAGAGTGGCAAAGGAAACCTCCTCAGCTACAGCAGTGCTTTGTGCTTGAGCCCTGGGCTGTGGCCCATCAGCAGAAGGTTGCCTTTAAAGTATTTTTCAAGCTTGTTTCTATTTGTTATATGATTTTTCTTCTATTTAATTATGCTCTCAAAATGGTCAAACTAAAATGACCATGTCTCTCTGAGTCCCTGTGAGAACAAGGGTATCATTTGTGCTTTCCCCATTCTTAGGCTTTTATCCTTTTATGTGGTTTTAACCAGTGTCAGAGATGGGATTCTGTCTTGATAAAATTCTGACTGATCCATTGCAGGGGTTCATATATTCTGATAAAAATCTAAGTTTGATAAACCAAAACCTCATTGGTGTGTCAGAGTCTGGAGAATGCCATCTCTGCCTCCTTAGTTTTCATGTAGGCTTGAATTTCTTCTAGTATGTGGTGGACAAGATCACAAGCAAATAGTTTTGAATGTAAGGAGGAAACAACAGTGGCAGAATTTATGGATTAAAAAAGTTCCTTTGGTGTAAGAAGATAAAAAGAGTGTGTTTTATAATACATGAAAATAAGAGTAAGGGAATAAGAATAATATTGTAATATTATTCTCTGTAATATTTTCTGTTAGCTGAACTGTGTGTGGTCAGCAACATTTGTCCTTCTAACTCCTTGAGAAGACAAATCTTTTTTCCTCAAATGTGTGAGATACTGAAGACTTATGACCATTTAATGATGTTTCTAGAAGAGCTTTTTCCTTAATAACCATTTCCTGTTTGTTTTTTTTCCTCTGGTTTGTTTTGGGTTTGGTGCTTTTTTTGTTGTTTAGTTTTTTTGTTTGTTTGGGGTTTTTTTGAAATGTTACAAGAATTTGGTTTAATGCTTTTTGAAATAGCCTCTCACTCTGTGGTTCCTGGAGGTTTGTAGGCAGCTGGGGGCAGTCTGGCACTCCTGCATAGACTGAGTAGTGAATTTCTCAGAGAAGGGCCTGTGGAATTTGTTTTTGTGTAAAGCACTGCTATATTGGCAGGAATGGTAGATTTCATTCCTCTTGAACAGCAAGATCTTAAAGCTCCCTTGGGTTCCTGGGCACTTACTGCATATTCCTTTGGGCAGCACAGAGCTGTTCTCACTGTTACTGAACACTTGTGTGTGTTGTAAGGCCAGATGTGACAGTGCAGGCTGAACTTCACTCCAGCCTCTTGACATTCCAGGTACTTGAAGAGCTCACTGAAAAATTCAGACATTTCTCTTTTGAGACACAGCCAGCAATTACAGCCAAGATAAAAGTGAAAGTTCTCCCTCACATATCAAGTTCGTTTTCCATAGTGTTTCACCTTCAGTGACCTTAAGGAGCAGCTTTGAAATTGGTACAAATGATGCAGTTTGGTTATTCTGAAATTACCAAGAAATTGCAGATGACTGCTGGCTTGTTTTTATGTCTTATTTCTTCTCATTAGATCCTGCCAGGATTTGCAGTTATTCACAATGGTTATTATAGTTATATATAATATATATAGTTACTTATATTATAGTTATTCACATAGCTATATGCCAGAGAAGTGCTATTCCCAGTCAAGTCCAGCAGATAATTGTGTCTATCAGTTAAAATACTGGACTTCAGTCTAAAAAAGGATTGAAAGGGAAAAGTGAATCTTAACTGGTGTATGAACATTACAAATCCTGATGAAAACAGACAAATATCATAGTATGAAATGCATTCATTCAAACATTAAATTGTATGAAGAACAGTAAGAAAGTAAAAGATCAAGTATACAGATAATGCACAAAAATAGCCTAGCTTCAGAATGTTATCCAGAATTTTCAATTCATCATTTATTTACCTTTATAATAATCTGCAGCTCTAGTCTAAATTAATGGTCATTTTAAACTGGGCTAATCATTTTAATAACTTAGAAAGCAGTCACTTGTATTAAAATAATAATGTGATGATTGATTAGGCATTAGTAAATAGTGCAGATTAATTTAGTCACTGCTTTGCCCCTGGGTAGTTAGGGATTTTTAAACACACTGCTTATTTTTCAACCTTGTGATGAATGTATGTTCATTCTTATAATCATTCTGTACTTTAGACTCCACCTGAAAATTTGTCCTCATTTACATTACATGTGAAAACCTTCTAGTAATCTTTTGTGGTATTTTTATTTATTGTTTTTCCAGTTAATAATTGCATATAAAAATAAATTAAAATGAAACAATCCAATTAAAAAATGCAAGATATAGGATAAAGAGAAATATTTTTTCTTTAATTGTCTGAGATCCTAAATTGTTAATAGAATATATTTGCTATGTAGAAATATATTTTCTGAAGCCATAAACTACAGCAGGATCCATATGCTGACCTTGGCAGTAAAATGAACATCTCTTCATGCCATTAAAGGATGATTGTTTTGTATCAAACACTTAAGGTTGATAATACAAAATTCCTAGATATTATTTCTTTTTAGTGTGAGATAATTGTGTTGTATTTATTCAAACAGTCTATGAAACCAAGTGTAAGTTAACTTGCTGAAAATCTTAGTGAATTCACCCTTGAACATGCCCCTGGAATTTCCTGTGCCAGGATCCTGATGGTCTTGCAGATACCAACTCATCATGCTACTTGCTATCCAGAAGACAGAATCCCATGGCAGAGGTAAGACCAATATCAAGCTCATGAGCCTACTAGAACTTAACTGGGTTTGATCCTTGATCCACAAAAGGATTCAACACCACACGTGCAGCATTTACATTTCTTCCTTAGCTTTTAGAAACTGTGGGTTGCACAGAAATGTTTTGTTTCCCATTGGGATGTCCTGGTTTCCAATTGAAAGCCATGGCAATAGCTGTGTGGTCATCTGAACCAGTCAGTAGCAATTGCATTCAACAAAGAACCTTGGCCATAAAACCTCACAGGTAGAGCATTTGTCTGGAGCTGAACTGTTGGAAGAGAGTTACCAGTATCTGTTCCTCACAGCATGGAGCTAATTACAGTCAGAAATGAAGACAATAGAGGCAAAATTTATCCAAACAAAAGGGTCATTAAGCCATCTATTCCTTATGAATTTGTTTTCACATATAGTTCTGAGAAATTTCAGGAGGGGTCCTTGTCTGAGAAGCATGGGAATGCTGGGAGTCAGACATTTCTCAAACTGGTTCAGCACAGACCTTTATCCTGCTTGACAGTAATTTCAAACATGCATCACATTTCTCAAGTTGCCTCTCTTATCACTGGAGAGTAACATGGTCTATGACAGAAGGTGACATAACTATGAAAGCCATTCTTGCTCAGTTATCTGTATCAGACAACAAGGACTGGGGCTTTGATGCCTAGCCAAGTCATTGTCATGAAATAGGAAATCAATCCCAGCAACTCACATCTTTCATACACTTTTTTTTGTATAGAAAAACTCATCTGCCTATGGTTTTTATCACTTTGCTGATCCTGCTTTAGCATATTCCTTCCATGAAAATGTTAACAAAGCAAGTAGTTAACATGGTACTCTGTGGGGAAAAACATGAGAGAAACAGTCTAAGTAATAAACAGGTATGTTGTTGATTCAGGGCAGAGCACATGCAAGAGATAAAGGGAAGGTGTCTGATCCTTAACAGAATTGCAGCTGGCTTGAGGTGTCACTTGCTTTATGTGCACACTCACAGACAGACATGTTTTGCTACTGCAAAATGCCTACTCTTAGGTACTTGTCATTTTAGCTTGAAGGAAGTAGAAGTCAGTTCATTCCTTCCTGTTTCTATTTGGAGAGTAATTTTCTTTAGAACTTTCCATCCACTTACAGCAAGAGAAAGTTGACAGTATCTATATAAAAGAAAAATTTACTTTGAAGTATTAAAATAAAAAAAAAAAAAAGAAAAATTGATCAGTCCCTATAATCCTCACCCACATGGAAGATTTAAAAGTTCTGATTCTTGAATCATTTAGTGTTAAGTCATTTAATTCCTTCCTGATAACTGTGTAATATTTCTACCTGTAAGTGAGCCAGTCCACTGCAGAACTGCAAAGATAGCATTTGCATAACACAGTGCAGCAAAAATAACATCAACAGAGCTGAACTCTGCTCTTTGGAGTATGAACCATTGTAAGGGAATAAAGAATATAGTCTGCAATAGACAAGCTGAAGGATAATCAATTAGTAGAAGTGCAGTTTTCAGTAACCTGTTTAGGAGAATCCAAGTTCTTCATTTGTGCCAGCTGTAACAGGCTGTTACAGACCTTTCTTTCTCATTTCCCTGTCTTTCTGGGTCCATAGACACATACCTCATGACTGAAGAGCCAGGAGATGAGAAATGGGAAGTGACTGATCTCCTTTTCCCCATTGTTAAGGATCTACAGTTGCCTTGGAGAGAAGCTTCTGGTGAGTAATAACAAAGCTTGGTCAAAAAGTTCTCCACCCATTTCTTGATGATCTGAAATACTGACCTTAATGGGTACACAATGATACTTAGTGACTATCTTGAAATTTAAGGTAGAGTATTGGAGGAATTAAGTAACTTGGTCATATTCCTTGTTAAATGTTTTCAGCTGACTTTATCTTGCCATATCCCAGGTCCTAGCCAGCATCTGCATGTTGACACAAGTCCTGTTTTAGTTTTTTTACTCTGACTGTTTTGAATGAGTTCAGTCTGAAAATCTATAATTCCAATAAGAACAAATTACTTCAACATGTCTCTGTATATTTGGCTCAAAATTAAAAGTTTATCTATGCTCTTACTTCAAAATTCCCAAAGAAATTTGAGTACTTCAGGGCTTGTATTTGAATTTGGCTCTTGATATACTCTGGAGAATATTGCAAAAGGGAAACTTTTTTTACATATGTCACTATGAAGAAAATAGATGCTCAGCTATACGAATTAATAAAGTTTGACTTACAGTAGAGTACTTGGCATTCTGAGTACATGGATTTAAAGGCTATTCAGGAGTTTCACTTTCAGATCCAGCATCACTAAAATCATAGTTTCTTTTTTTAAAAAATTGGAATTGGAATTTCCACAGCTTGATTTTGGGGATTTTTTTGCCAGTAACAAGAGATCAAGATAAAAAGTAGGGACTTTTTTCTTTAGTGGCTTCTATTTCTTTTTGCCATTAACTTCTTGTTCCTTCTGTGAAGTGAAATAGACAATGACTCTGAATAGAAGAAAATAAGAAATTAGTTCTTTTGTGGTCTATGCAAGTTATCATACTTATGCATTCTTTTATCTGTCATCTTTTATGGATTCTGGACACCTTCAGAGAAACCAAACAGGCAGTGTCATAGCTGGAGAGCTGGTGCCTGAGAAAGATAATGAAGGAAGTAGATGCATTTATTTTTATACCCAGTATTTCAGAAATTCCAGAAAAGGAGAAAAAGCAGATGATAAAACTTTCTGAAGTTGGTTGGGTTTTTTTTTTCCCCTTTTTTCAATAGCTGACAAGTTAGATGTGGAGTACAATTGTAAGGTGTGATGTGGGTTACACAGTAATGCGTCGGTGTTCTTTTTGTAGCTGGGAACAAAGTCACCATTTCTGAAACAGACACAACTCTTTAAATAGATCTGCATGGAGATCTCATCCTTCCCAGCCAGAGATGAAAATTATAGGGAGTCAGTGATGCTCTCTCCCCCTCTTGGGGTCTCTACAGAGGTTGTATTACTGTCAGGTGAGGAGAAAGAAGGTGGAGGGATTTAGGAAAAACAAAGGGTCAGGGAAGTTCTGGGAACTAAGGGTGAGTGCAGGGAGGATGGAGCCAGATTCTTCTCAGTGTCATCCAGTGACAGGACAAGAGGCAATGGGAGTCAGCTGGAGCACAAGAGGTTTAGGATAAACACAAGGAAAAACTTTTTCCCAGTGAAGGTGCCAGAGCCTGGCAGGGACTGCCCAGGGAGGTTGTGGAGTCTCCTTTTCTGGAGACACTCAAGACCCACCTGGATCTGTTCCTGGGTGACTTGGTCTAGGTGATCCTGCTCTGGCAGGGGGGTT
>JAOEGS010014378.1:0-20114 GCA_025447755.1 Corythornis vintsioides
CCCATTGCCTCTCGTCCTGTCATTGGATGACATTGAGAAAAGTCTGGCTCCATCCTCTCTACACTCACCCTTAACATTTATCAGAGGTGAGAGAAAAAAAAAAATCAATAAAATATATTTTAAAAAATTACTCAACTGCCTGAGTCCTGCAGAAACCATGTGTCTGATTTTACAACACAATAGTCTGTCACTTGAAGAGACTTTTCCATGACAGGCCTTATAAAAATCTCCTTGGCAGATAAGAGGAGACAAACTGCTTCATAAATTCAGATTGGTGGACCCATCTAGTTTGGCTGCTGGAGACAAAACCATTTGCTTTATGGAACACCATAAGGGACAGTTATAGGGAGTGTCCCCATTAAGGGAATTTCTGCTTATTGCCTTGCAATTAATGCTGCTTCAGAGCATAAAGGTTTATATCCTACCCCAGTGTCAGCTCAGTGCACAAGTATCTGACACACACTGTGTCCTGGCAGCCTGTGAACCTCGCTGGCCTCTTGTCCCAAACCTTTCCCTTCTGCAAGGCTCTCCAGTTGGTGTCTGTAGCTGAAAGCATCAACAGTGACTTTCAAAACACAGTTTTTGGCAGCTTCACACCCTTCTGCCCTGCCCACAGCAGCTTCTGCCTCCAGGTCTGCAGGTGTCGTTGCTGTTTCAGACCACAGAGCCAGCCTGGGGCTGGTAGTTGGTGATTCGAGGTGCCCGGGCTCTGCGCATCCTTAGGAAGAGTTTATAAAAATAATACAGACAGGGGTTAGACTCACAGCTTTTGCTCCTTTTTTTGCTTGCCACCACATCTTGTCTCAAGAAGTTTCCAACAGTAATTAAGTAGCTAATTAATTGGTGGTCTAAACCTTTTGCAGCTTCTTTCTCCTTCCACAGCTTGCTTTGATCTTAATACATGTCAAACAGGGCAGAATTCAGAGGTGAGTTCCTGGATCACCCAGAAGTTCCATGCTGTATTTACCCCCAGGCTCAGGTAAGGAGGAGCTGCAAGAGCCTGGACTGCTCTGGGCACTTGTGGAATGTCTGTTTCCTTGGGAGCTGTGATGCATTGCTTGGACCTTGCACAGTACTGTAAAAAACAAGCCCTTGCTCAAGACCGTGAAGGAATCAAGTTTCAGTTTTTACATTGCAGTATTTCCAGGCTTCCCTCCCTAATACATTGTCTTTCCTGCATCTGTCTTTACAGGTCAGTTATTTAACAGACTCCCTTCGTTTTCTACCCTGTTCTTGAATTAAATGCACCAGTGGTTCTTGTTTATGAATAGTGAATGATACCAACAGCTCCCTGAATGGAGAGGGGAGAGCTACAGCTCCAATCAAGGACTCTAATGCAGTATCCCCTCTTTATGCTCATATTTCTATTGCAGGCTATGGCTTTTTTCCCCTTTTATTAAATTTGAAGGCAAATTGTAAGAGACCTAAAGCTAAAGCTGACTTCAACATTGGGTTACCCTGTGTTCTATTGAAAAAAAATAATTATATTAAATTGCATTACCTTGCCTTCTACTTAGTGGAATATAATTATTCTGTTGCCCTTCACAGCTTGCAGGGCATAATGTAGAAATACATTCATCCTCTAGGTGAACTGTAATGATTAACATAGCTAATAAAGACCATGAACATTTAGCAACATATTCAGACATCTCAGATATAAATGGGAACACACTGAAAATGAACTTTAAGCTTGTTAGATCACCAGCATTCAAACGCTGCAGGCACCATCGTGATCCTTCTTCCAGCAGTCTCTGGGATGAGCAACTGTTCATGGTTCAGTGGTGCCCTTGTGAAATATTTCTGGCAAGAAGCTGGAGGACCATGTCTTTGAACTGTACATTGTGAATATAAAGCTTAGTGCCCAACACTGGCTAGCTCTAGGAGCAACAGTTCTAATTTAAGGGCAGATTTATTATGTGAATCTTGGTGCTGATGAAGAAATTGAGAGATGGAAATAAAAGAGGGAAAAAAGGAAAAAAAAAGTCCCTGAAGTTTAGTGGCAAAGCCAAATGAGTGAGCAAGACCTTCCCTCGGCAATTCTACATTCACTCCCTCAGCCCCATGCGTGCAGCCTGGACTCAGACACTACACACATTACAAAATCCAGCTGGATCACATGTTCTGGCCCTGGGAGGTTGTTCAATGCAGCATCCTCTGGGGCTTACCCAAGAACAAGAGCTTGCTCCAGAAGAAGAGTCACTTCAGCTCTAGAACAGGCTGCAAAGGAAGGTCCCTTTTGCTCAGCAGCGCTGCCACCCCACTGCCAGCTGCAGCACAGCTGTCACCCAGGGACAGTGCCCAGGCACTGGAAAGGCATCATGGTGCAGGGTGCTCAGGAAGCTCCAGATGCAGCACAACTGAGGGTTATAAAAGTGGTAACTAAAAAACAGAAAAGGGATGACACTGGCAACTTCATCCTGGCAAATATCCCTTGTTACTGAAGCCTAAATTAGCACAGAAAGCCACAATATCATGTAGTTTTCCGTTACTTTAATTTTCCGTATTTCAGAAGAACTAAAGCTCTTTTAGAAACTTTAAGAGTTCTGTTTTTCAACCTTGCAGCTCTTTGTTTCTCCAGGCACTTACCCTGGCGAGGCATGTTTGGTAAGTGGGGCACACTGATCATTTTTTCATTATCTTACAACATTGGCACAGCAGCAAATTAATAGAATGGGAAACAAAACCCAGGCTGTAGCAAAGCCAGGGAACTGAGAGGAGGGGAGGCAGAGGAAAGACTGCTTTGTGGTAAGGTACCGCTCACAGGGGTGCATTGTGAGGGCAGCTGGACCCCAACAGAGACCCCTTCAGCTGTGCAGGCAGCTGAGGAGCCAGGCTGGTCCCACAGAGGTAACCCTGGCAGCGTTTTGTTCAGTGTCTCTTTGCTGGCCCCTGCACGGGGATTCCATGTGTGGCAACTGAAGTGGTCACACCATTCACTGGTGGTCTAGTTCCTGCTTGTAAGAGATACTGAGATCTTCTTGGAGCTCCTCTCCGTGGGAGAGAGAGGGAGAGGTGCAGACACAGGGTCTGGTACCAGCAGAAAGGGCACAGGGAGGGGGCACCTGCAAGTGACACTGCAGGGCATGTGGGGAACCAGCGTGGGAGGGCAGGGTCCTGCCTCTGCCTGCTAGACACAGCAACGTGTCTGAGCCACTCCTGTTGGGTGTTACCAAAATATGACACACAAAAATAGTCTAAACCACGTCTGAAAAGAACATGAGAGATGGAGGATCAGACAGTAAAAAAGTAGGAAATTAAAGCTTCCCCTGAGAAGTGCTTCTCATGCCCATGCGCTGTGTGCAGGTACTGCCATTCTCAGCTAAAGGTCACCCTGACAGGATCAATGAAATCTGTGTCTGTGGGTGTGAAACAGCTTTTCCACTAACCTCATTCTTGGGAAAAGATTCATTCTTCCCAATAAAAACATGATTAGTCTGAAGCAGACAAAGCATGGCAAAAAACCACAGAAGTTAAAGTGAAGCAGTCAGTGGCCACAACACCCCGAGGTGTTTGGGTACCAGAGCTCACAGCACTCACAGCCAGCTGTGCCCAGAGGGTGACATGGGATGGGCAGGGTGGCTGGAACATGCAGTGCTGGCAGCTCCCCTGGAGACACCTCCTGCTTGCACCCAGCCTGGGGTTGTGTCTGAGCCTTTGGGGTGGCTGGGGAGAACACCCTGAGGTATCACGTGTTCCTTACTCCTACTTGTTTCAAATTAACTGTAGGAGGCAAGAAATTAAGAAAATTGGCCCTATTGTTACTGCACTTGATTGGAGTATTTATTTGTAATCCAATAATTCCTTAAAAACAGCTCAGAAGAAGATGTGAGGGGGTGTTTGAAGAGGTAGCAAATGGGTTGCAAAAACACATTATTCTTTTGCTAAATCTCTGTTCCCCAGTGCAGCTGCATTCAAATCCAAAATCAGCCCATTATCCAGGCTATTGGCTCCCTTCACACTGTAATTGCCACACAGAAATAGGCTGGTCCATCTCAAAAAGCCTCATTTTCCACCAGGACTCAGGGAAGGAATACAGGAATTTTACTGGAGTAATAATGTATTTTTGAGGGGTAGCAATAAGCATTGGCATCAGGCTCTCTCTGAAGACAAAGAGTGTTTGTTTTTCATCAGTGAGACTTTGATCAGAGCTGTGACGTTTCCCCTTAAAAATGAACTTCTGCTGCCAATAAAAGGAATCAGGTTCTCATTTTTAATCTTTTTTTTTTTTTGGGGGGGGGGCGGGTTGTGGTGTGGTGGTGTTTATTGGTGTGTCCCCCCAACTGAGGTTCCAGTTCCTGTTGAGTTCTGGTGCCATTGGAGAGGGTTTTCTCTCCTTTATGTCCCCCTCATTTTCTAAACCCCCCGTGCTGATCCCCAGTGCTCCATCTGCACGGCTGGAGCAGCACCATCTCAGTGGGGGGGATGCCCCTTCTTCCAGTTTGGAGGGAATCCAACAGCACAAGGGGTCTTGGGTCTGGGATGTGGTTTCTTCTCCCAGCAACACCCTGTGCTGGTATTTGCACTTACCGTGTGGGGGATGCAGAGCAGCAGGAGACACCGTGGCCCAAACACACACATGGAGAAGCTTTTTAGCTGCTTTTGGAAACCCGCGTCTAGAGAGCCCCTGTGAGTCAGCACACAGGTTTAAAAGGTGAGCTTGGGAGGTAAAAGAACAATAAATCCCTGTCTCCTGGCAAACACATTCCAGAATTCAATAACGGGCTGTGAAATGTGTTTTCATTCACCGGTGATTGCCCGTGTCCCACAGAGCAGCAGTCAGGGCAGAGCTGGGCACGCAGGCGGGAGCCTCCGCAAAACGCACGATGGGGAAAGCAGAGAACCAAGGACAAAAACTCATCTGTGGGGGAGAGGAAAAATGCAGCACTGGAAATGCAGCTCTGTCTAGTGGAGTTCAGCCCTCCCGTGGAGCCCTGGAACTCTCCTTGGCTGTGCTCCTGCGGGGCAGATCCCAAGGGCTCAGTGCCATGGAGCGGAGCAGGACAAGCCCCATGGGAGAAGCGCTTGGCTGGGGGCTACACTGGACTGCACCTGGCTGGAGACCGATGCCCACGGGGATGAGCAACCCCTGTGAGAGTCATCAGCAAGCACGAGGGACCTGGGCAGCACATAGGCCTGGCCCTCCTGGCCAGAAAATGAGCTGAAATGTAGTGACTCTCCTTGTGTTCACCCCCTTAAGCCTCTTCTCTCCACACCACCTAGGAGCTGGTTTTCAGCCCCACACTATGCTGCTTGCACAGAGCACAGTCCCTTCTGCCAGCTCTGCTCCACAGATGTCTGCCTCTGATCACAGTGCTAAGAACATGAATCCCGAGTACTCTGAGGGGAACGCAGTTAATTATTGCTCCTTGTGCATCAGCCAAAAACGAGGTGAGACCAGATAAGAGAAATACTGAGACAAGGAGCAGAGCAGGGTGTAAACCTCTTGTTCCCAGGGAGCTGCTGGTTTGGGTGTAAGCATCTGCTTTGCATGGGAGTGGCCACCCCAGGGACTTGTGGAGAAGAGCAGACCCTTGAGGTGAGGCCAAACCCACCCACACCTTACCTACTGCAGCGTGCCTGGTCCTCAGACACCTGAGAATGCAAAGACCTGGATGGTTCCAGCCCCAAACCCATTAGCTACTTGAGTAAGGCAAAGCATGCACTGAATTCTCACCCTCATAGCGGGCAAGAGGCTGCCCCCCCAGCCTTGGGTGCTCTCCTCCGAGCACAGCCTTCCTGCAGCACCACGGGCCCACAGGCTGGGCACTCAGCCCAGGTTCCAGGACCTGCCTCACCCGTGGGAGGACTGGGCACCTCCTGATCCCACCCATCTGCACCATCCACCTCCCATTTCACTCAGGGCTCAGCACAGGCAGAGACACCAGGATCACTTACCCCTTGCAAGACCTTCTTGGAGACTGGTTGCTCTCAGTGCAGCAGCAAATTCATCTCATTGGTAACTCGGTGTGTTATTTTGAGCATGTGTGAAAACAGAGGTTCCATGGACCCAAGGAGCTCCATGGAAAAGGTTTTTTCAGAAGTCACAGACTGAACTCCTCTGTGATGCTGTTTCTGCATTCAGTGGTGAATGACTGGCTCTTCTGGGCCTGGATTCCCAAGCTGTTTTACTCATACCCACTGTACCACATTCATAGCAGGGGACACATGTGGGGTCTCTACAGCTCACAGCCACAGCAGTGCAGGCACCCATTGAGACTGTGAGAGCATGGACAAGCATACAGCTCTAATTGGAAAAGAAAATCATCATATCCTGCACTCTAATAATTTTCAAAGAACAGACCAAGTGTAAGGGCAGGAGCTGACTCAATGAACTCTGTGATTACCAAGCTTAAAGAACAGCAGCTCATGGGGTCTTTGTTTCCTCCCCATTGCCAAGCGACACGACAAACCCCCAGCCGGGGTGTAACCCTTCTGAGGAAGATTAAACCTGCACAACAAGCAGCAGCTGATGTGTCCTGGCCAGGGCAGGCACCTCAGGGGAAGGGGCTGGGGCTGCTCCTCTACAGCAGCACCCATTGAAGCTGCTCCTTCCCTGTTCCCACACCAGGATCCTGAGACTGGACTCAGCTGAGACAGCATCTCTCTGAGAAGTGCCACCTGCCCCTGCCAGACCAACCCTCCCACGAGACCCCCGTGGCCAGCATGCAGGTCCCAGTCCCCATCCCAAGGGATGCCCCAAGGGGGCTCTGTGCTGTACCCCACAGGGTACAGCAGGGGCTGCGGGGGCCACACTCTCTGCAAGCCCCTGCCCCACAGACCAACCCACAGGCAGGGAGAGGAATCAAAACTCACCGAGCGTCACCACCTCCGGCTCCAAAATTTATTGAACTACAAATACACAGCATCCGAGAGCACCAGGTCTAGGAGGAATGTGGGGCATACACACCTCCCTTGTTTAACAGCAAAGGCAGGAGCTTCAGCTACTGCTTTATTTGAATACAGACATCACCCCAAGAAACAACAGGAGCAACTCTACTTCAGAATTACAATGGCAATGACACAGGACTTACAAAAATATAAATAACCTATTCATAACCTTAAAGAAAAATAACATCCACCATAAAAAATACCATGTATTCCCCTGGGAAAGGCATGGCTACAGAAATGGATTTGTTATTATTTTTTAAAGCACCAGAGTCTGCGTTATTAAGCAATCCAAACCAAAGAGGGCATTTCCCCCAATACTCGCAGACTTTTCTGAGAAGTGTGCCCAGATCACGAGAAGTTTCCTTCAGTACTGCCAGCTCCTGTAAGAGCACATTGAAGGTACAATTATTACAAGCACCCTGTTCAAGAAAAGCACCCAAGGATGTACTGACTGCTCATTTTAACGAGCACTTGAATCGGATTTAAATATGTGCCTATTTTAAGTCTATGCTTAAGAGCTTTCCAGAACAGTGCTGGATTTAAACTTATCACAAATTCCTCTCCTGAGCAGACTTCCAGACACGAGTGGTGTCAAAAAACAATTGCCTGTAAAAAGATATTCCCACTGCACAAGAATATTTCCATTGTTCAGCCCCAGCTAAAGTTTGCAAAGACGCTGAATTATTTGATTTCTTTCAACTCCTTCTGAGCCGTGCCAGCTTGGCCTGAACAGCTTCCTGATGCTGCAGCACGGGATCCAGTGCTATGGGAATGTCCTTCCCCTGCATTCCACGCATTGTGCTGAAAATACCATTAAAAAGCAAAAGTCAAGTATTAAGTCCATTGGTTCCCAGCTAAAAAAATTTGCTGCTCAGGGCCTGCCACCATTTATGATGTCCAAACTGCAGCGTTCCCCCCTTTTCCAGGCTCTTGGGGTTCCCTGCCTCCCGAGGGCTTCAGCTGGACAAAGGGGTCCCGAGGATGGGGTGGGGGGAGTTAAAGGCCACCTGTAGAAACTTTGGCTTGTGTAAACACAGCTGATTTTGTCACCACAGCTGGAAGAAGGGTTCCCACCACGGACACCAGTACCAGTGGGAGCAGCCCTTGGGTTTCTCCACTGCCGAAATGCCCCATCCCGCCACGCTCCTATGCTGGATCAAGCCTCCCTGGAGCACCAGCCACAGCAACTCACACCAAGACCATGTACAGGGCTCTGCACAGGACCGAGAACAGTTCAAAAGCACTTAAGCCACCAGTGCCAAGCAGCATGCCCAGGGCACGGATGGGGCTCAAGGGGCAGCATGGCACAAACACATCCTGCGCATTGTATATGACCTGGCACAGACCAACTTTGTGCACTGTATATGGCCTGGCACAGGCAAAACCTGTGCATTGTATATGGCCTGGCACAGGCAAAACCTGTGCATTGTATATGGCCTGGCACAGCCACACCACCCCCCAACATGCCACCTCCTCAGCCACAAGGCAAAGGTTAAGTGTTGAACATGAACAATATTGTTCAGACATCAAACAGATTAAAAACAATAGATCACCTTAAGAAAAAAGCTATGAAGGAATGGGGTTGATTTCTTTGGAGAGAAAAAAAAAAAAGAATTAAAAAAAGCATCTGGTGGCCCAGCAGCAGAACTGCTTGGCCTTGCAGAAGGGACAGAAACAAGGACCTGCAGCACATGTGACAATGACATTATCTGTTCTTAACAGCCAGTCCTGCCCACCCCTCACTCCCAGCATGGCCACAGGACAGGAGTTGGCCAGCTCTGCCATCCTGCCCGGCCACCACAACTCTGGGCACCCTGAGGACCACCCACTGGTGGCACTGGTGACACACAGAACAAGCCACCGAAACCAATCCAACTTCAAAGGCTGAGCTGAGCTGCATGAGTGGTGTTATTACTCAGACACTGTAGGTGAATTTATCTTAATTCCCCTTGGAAGTGACTAAGTGTGTCCACAGAGGAATTAAATATTTATTTTGTTATGTGATTAATCCAAGCACTCTCTGCCTGCCACAAACAAACCTCAAAGAAAAAAAACCCTGACCCCAGGCTGTGTTTGCTTTAGCAAAACTTTTCCTGACTGCTCCGTAACAGACCAAGCACGTAGCGAGAGCCTGACTCACCCCAGCCCAAAACGGGTACAAGGTTTAATGCTTCTGGGTCTCGCAGAGCAAAGAGCAGTAAAACGACCTTGACTTTGGAAGAAACAAACAGCCAGGGAAAGTGTAACATCCAGCTGAAACTGCCCGTGCCTCCCCTTATCTAACCACATCCTGTGCACGTCCAAGTCTTAACAGCATTTAATGGGGAAAAGAAAAAAAACCAAACCAACAAAACATCAACCAGCAGCTATTAATACCCGTGTTCGGGCAGATCTGAGGCAAGGGCTGCCTTCCCAGAAGGTTGCCCGCTTTTTCTCAGTACTGTGGTCAGATAAAAGGCAGTGCTGTGCCGGGGATGCCCCGCGGGTGCCAGGGCGGGTGGCAGGGGAACAGTGCCACTTGCTGGCAGCCGGCAGGGCCGAGGACCCCGGTAACGAGGAGGAATCAGAAAGCGCTCACTGGATCCAGCCACAGCGCCGAGGACAAAGCAGCAAAGAGCCAGAGAGAGCTGCTGGCTCAGACCCACCTGCGGGTCCTGGGGCAGCCCAGGGTGACACGTATCAGATGCCACCCAAAGGTGCCTGGTGTCAAACCACCCGCCACAGCCCCACCACCGGCTGCTCTGCCCATGACCTCAGTGGGAACGGCATCCGTGGCTGCTGGGCCAGGGCAGCTCCCTGCATGCCAGGCCACCCTGTGATGCCTCGCCCTGGCAGGCATGTCAGGCTGCAGTGTGGTCTGTCTGGTCACCAGCAAAGCCCCATGTAGTGCTTGAGAGGCTGGGGGCAGACACCACAGAACAGCCCTGGGACACAGCAGTTGCACCCGGCAGGCTGTGAGCTCTGACAAACCCTCTGGGAAGAGGTAAAGGCAGGAGGGTGCTCCCCTCCCTGGCAGCTCTGCTCAGAAATGAGAAAATTAGGACATTTTCAGGCAGGGAAAAAAAAGCCTAAAACAAAACAACAATAAGAAAAATATTATTTTAAAATAAGCTCATTCTGCCATGACCAGCCCAGGGATGCCACCACTGACCGACCAGACACAGCCACAACTTCATCCTCTGGGTGCTGCCCAGTGCTGGCTGCTCCATGGGCACAGGGCTGAAGCTGCCCTGCCTCTGCCACCCTGTGGGTCAGTCTGAGGTTCCTGCCAGAAAACTGCACCGCTTCACAGGGGGAACACAAAGGGGACAGTGCCAGGGTGGCATCAGGAGACCTGCGCAGCAGCCATGGCCAGGTCCTCCCCTGAGGACTGTCTCTGGCAGAAGGGAAGAAGGGAAAGTGAAAAGTAAACTGGAAAAGTGGCAACCAGATGAAGGACGGGACAGCTGTAACGGGAGGGAGGTGATGGCTGGGCTCGTCAGAGGGTGGCTGCCCACAGAGACCGAGCCATGGGTGAAAGACCCCCCACCAGAGGTGTGGGCAGCACAGGGCTCACTGCAGAGCAAGGGTACAGCCACCAAGGGCACCCTGCTGCCGGACCAGGGTGTCAACATGGCCAGGAGTAACAGCCTCCAGCTGGTCTGAGCCCCCAGAGGAGGGATGCTCCCCACAGTGTCTTGCTGTTCCATGATGCAGAGATCACCTCCATGGACTCCCCCTGTGCACGCCAGGGAGATGTGACCGTAGGGCTACCAGATTCTCTCTGGTGCCAGTTCAGCAGTGCCCGGAGCTTCCTCTGTCCCTTCCCGCTCCTCTCTAGTGCTGGCGACCCTGAGCCTGGCTGAAGGCGAAGTGGTCACAGAGCAGGAGCAAGGCATCGAAGCGCTGCAGCCGCTGCAGAGCCTGGGCCAGGAGTGGGATGGTGACTGTGTCCCCCGAGTAGGCCAAGTGGGTGACGAGCTGCTCGAACCCAGATATCCGTCCCAGCACCTGGGGTGCGACCCCCAGCTCCAGCGCCACGTGGCCAAAGTTCTTGGCGCCGTTCAAGGAGGGGTCCAACAAGAAGGCAAGTGACTGCACCAAGGAATGGGGCAGCTCTGCTACAGGCAGACCTGGGGCAGCAACAAGAGAAGCGGGGTTAGAAACCAAACTATCCATCTAGGATAAGGATAAACAGAGCATCCAGATGCCGACCCCCATCCCTGCTGAGCAGCAGGAATGCCATTCTGCCAGGGCAGGTATCTCCTCCAGCATCACTTTCTGAGCTCAGCAACATGGAGATAGATCAGTCCCGGGAAAGATGGTAACACCCAAATATCCACTTACCCTTTGCTGTGCTGCTGATCTGAGTCACGAGGCTCTGGGCATCATCCACCTGGCAAGACAAAGACCCTGAGGTTGGTGACAGTCTGACAAGAAGAGTGTCACAATGCCTGTCACTGCTCCCAGGGCTATCACAGAGGCTCAGGGCTTCTCCTTCAAGCTTTACCATCCCACAGAGCCAACAACATCTTCAGGATGCTCCAGGGCCTCCCAGCACACTATTTCCATAAATGGCCACCTGGAGCTAAGCTGTTAAATGTACCTCTCTGCCAGACATTTTCTGAGCCTCAGTGACGTTAGTCACTGAGTTTATTATGAGCTCACCAAAGAAGGAGGAGGAACCAGTTCCCCCCTGCTGCCAAGTCAGCTTTCTGGAGAGCAAGAAGACAAGAAGCACTCGAGATCACAGTCAAAGATATGTTTATACACTCAATACATCGACTCTGGTCTTTTGGGTGTTTGAAACCACACCAGCAGGTCATGTCTCCATGGCTGATGGTCTGTTGCGTGACACATCACCAAACCATTTCTGGAAATTACTAGGTAGTCTGATACTGATGAACCACAGTTTATGTCCTCTACCCCCAGTGAGCCCAGCCCCCTGTGTCCAAGCCCCAGGGGTTGGGTGATGGTTTGGAGGCACAAAAAAACTGAAGGAACTTACTGTCTGCTCCCGGCTTGGGAAGATTGAGGGGGGGTGCCGGGCTCCCTCGCGCCCCATGCCACTAGTCTCTGCTGGGATCCTCTGCACTGCCCGGCTTGTCGCGTCCTCCGGCCGCTCGCCACCCACAAACTCCGCCTGGGTGGAGAACTTCTGGAGATCCAGCTCGGTGCACTCCACCGGGGCATGCGGCCACTTGTGCTGCATCTCAGAGGCACAGGAGGAGAGTGGGGCCAGAGCCTCTGCTGTGCCCTGCCTGGGGTCGGAGGGTGGCAGGACCCCGGCCAGGCAGTCACTGTGGCCTGGGGCACGGATGAGGGGCTGGGTCTCCAGGAGGCTCCTGCCCAGCTGGGCTTTGGAAGCAGCACCAACTGTGATGGCTGGTGGCAAGTCCACGTCTGGCTGGAGAGAGGTGAGCTGGAGACCCACAGCTTCCCCATCTGAAATGAACTGCACTGCTTCCACAGGGCCTGAAAGCAGAAACCGGCACGGCTCAGTGGAGCTGGGATCTGCCCTGGACCCTCTGGTGTCTGCCAGCCCTGCCATTAAACCCATCACCCTGCAGGCAGAGCAAGGAGCACCCCACCAGAGGCCAGACCCTGTCCCCTGCACCACCATCAAGCAAAGCCTCTTCTGTGTCTTTCTGCAAAATTTTGAGAGGGGTCGACCTCTCCCTCGTCACAGGGAGGGCAGGAGTAGGCTGGGGGGGAATCAGGAATTATAGGGGCTGCCTGAGAGCATTTCTGGTACAAGGTCTGCAAGTGGCTAAGAGAGGTCCCAGATTTCATGTTGGTGGGGCTTGGACACCACCCAGTTCCACCCTTCCTGCCCAAGGACATCTCAGTAGGTGCCAGGCACATGCAAGCTGGATCCCAGCACCATCCTCTCCTCACAGAGAAAGAGGAAGGCAGCAGGAGCAGGTACCTTCTGCCTGCCTGTAGCAGGGGCTGAGGTTCTTCACACCCAGGCAGCAGGGACCAGACATCTGCTCCTCACACAAGAATCTGCCGGGCGCCGCCGCGGTTGGGAACATTGCTCGCTGGCCCGAGAAGTTCTGAGTCCTCAGGAAGACTTGGGAGGATAGAGGAGAACCAGTCTGAGCAAAGGCTTGGCTCACTTCCCCAGCATGTCCTCAGCCATGTGGCACGTCTGCTGGCAAGGAGCCGGGAGCGAGCAGCTCCCTGGCATGCTGCTGGATGCCGATGTGCCCCAACCCCAGCCACCAAACCTACTGCCCTCTTCCCTCCCCAGTCATCTGGTCCTGCCCTGCCAAGAGCTGCTCAACCTCAGCTCACCCTCGAGAAACCCCAGGAGGAGAAAATGGCCAGTTCTGACTAGGAAGTGTCATTCTCCTCCTACTGATTGTGGTACCGAGGAGGGCAGAGGCTCCTCCAGACCTTTGAACAGGCAGAGCACAAGAGGTGCTGCAGGTGTAAAAAGCAGCATGAGGGGTTTACTCAGTATGAGCAGAGGAATGTCCAAGTCACTGCACACTGCAAGGGCAGCAGTACTGGGGCAATGCTCTACTCAGTGAGGAGAGGCCATGGGAAAATGTGAACAACACAGGGAGGAGGAGAAACACCACGGGAGCCAACTCACCTCGCTGGCACTGGCTCTTCCAAAACCTCTTGCAGTAGATGATGGAGAGGGCCAGAAGCACCAGTACGATGATGACCAGGGCACTGCTGGTCAGTGCAAGAAGGGCTGTGTCCTGTGGTGGTACAGTGGGGACAGCCACTTTCACCAGGTTTGTTCTGGACCGACCTGTGAACACAGAAGCCACAGAATAAATGCTGGAGTCTAAACCCGAGGTCTGGGACAGCCAGTGCAGTGGGCTGCCCAGGAAGCAGGGTGGTGAAAGGATGGTGCACATCCAAGTGCACACGTCTGACACGGTCACAAGGGCTCTGCACACACCATACACCCACCCACCCCACCCTGCCCCAGAGAGGGACCAGGGCACCTACACTGTGGCTCGGAGGATGGCGTCTGCTTGGTGCAGGGGATGCACTCCAAGTCCAGCTGCCCGCTGATCCGTGCCTTACGGTAAAACCTGCCGGCAGAGCAGAGGGGCTCAGCAGTGCCCAGCCTGACCCGATCCCCCAGAACCTGCCCCCCTCTTCCCCACACTCCTGCCCCAGCAGGTGGGACGCCCCAAGGCAGCAGGTCTCTTCAGTGCTGGCTGAAGCCAAGCCCACACCTACTTCATGTCTCACCACTTCTGCCAAGGAATTACATCATTGGAACAGCCTTCCCACATGGCCTGTGTCTGCTAAAGTGGGTAATAGAGATTAACGGCTCCACGAAGGTACAGAAACACCCCAGCCTGCAACTGTGTCTGGGAAGAGGCTCATAAAGCAGAGCTCCAACTCACTACTCTTTCTCTGAGTCCCACTGCTCACCAGCACATGGTCTGCAGCTCTCAGGCTTTTCTCATACTGGTTGTATGCAGCAATCTGCATTTCAGCAGCTACTAAACCCATCACAGTCTGTCCTCCTCTTTGCAGACCACCCATTGTAGTGGTCTACAGCCAATTATCTCCAAGGGCTTATACCCAGTGTCCAAAGGAACAACTCAGGCCTGGAAGGAGTTTTCTTCCACTGCTTGCTCGTGGGAGCCCTCAGGTTCCCCTCTTTGAAGCTACACGGGGACCATCGGATGGGTCTGATTTGCATATCATCATTAGCAGTGTCTCAAATGTCCTTACATTCCATGGTGTGGGTGGCCTCAGGTAAAGTCCCCTCTGTCCATCCCCACCACACACTCCCGGGTGTGACCACCATGGCTGCGACTGAGCCGGGATCCGGCCACACTCACCCCGGCAGGCACTCCCCGCAGACTGCGTTGGCCGTTGCCGTGCAGTTGGACTTCTGTACGCGGTTGATGAGGGTGCAGGAGAGGCAGGGCTTGCAGCCATGAGGCCCCCAGCTGTCCTTAAACTTCCTGGGGGGGCAGGCGACGCACTGCGCGTCCCCCCCGCCACCATCGCCACAGTCCTGCAAGACACGAGGTGGGGTGCACAACTCAAGGACCTGCTTCAGGTCCTGAAGTGCTGTGAAAGGGACTGGTGTCCCTCCTCTGGGGATAAAGGGTCCTTCTTTGGGTACACGAAGGGCCCCCAGAGCCCACCCAAGAGCAGAGAGCTGAAGCATCTCCCACTGCCAAAGCTGGGCAGGATCCCCCTGCAGCCGGAAAAGATGAAAAAATGGCCGCCAGAAATCCCTGCCATGAAATCCCTCCTATGCAGGGTGAGGGAAACTGTTGACTTCTTTCCCACCCAGCCCCAGCTCTTCCCAACATGCCAGGACCTAAGATTATCCTTCTGAAGGCTGTCAGAGGGTTAACCTAACACTGTAAAAGCCTCAGTGCTGGATGATTCCAGGTCCTTCCAGAGCAGCCAATTTACCTTGGAAAGCTCCTGCCCGGGCATGCAGCTTCTGCAGGGGGTGCATTTCCCATGCTCACCCAGGCACTCGCTCTCCTGGTGTTCCATGGGGCTGGAGAGGGGCAGGGAGCCTGTGGAAGAGAGGCAGAGAGGTCTCAGCCAGCCCCAACACTTTTGAGCAGCGGGACCTTCTCTGGGCAGGAGTTTCCACTCTGGCAGAAACTCAAAAGTCCACCTCTTTCAAAAACACCACCCAGAGACTTCCTGAGGTGAATCAATGCCTGGCTGAAGTTAGTGGCAGAACCACCCCAGCCTCAGTCCAGCCACAGCGCTCGCTGTCGGCCAGCGCGGCTCGCAAGGGAACGCGGGACCGGGCGGCTCGCCGAGAGCAACCAGCTCAGACTGAAGCTGCAAAACTGAGCAATTAATTTGGAATTTTGGGGCTCACTGTTCTTTCCCGTGTCTTCTAGGTGGGTTCTCACTGTGATGACAGAAAAGGAATAAAAGCCACCCCCAATAGATCAATCTTCATTTTGCTGTTCCCATAACCTTGTTCAGCAGATCAGGAGAGAAACTGTGCAGGCAGCCTTGGGACACTCACTCCGAACACCCACCAGGGACAGGGAACACCTGGAAATGCTCCTTGGACACTCCTGGCCTGAGCAGCCTGAACCACCTGGAGAAACCTGTCACTCCAACTGGAGCTGTCCTGCTCCACTGCCTCAGAAGGAGAAAAGGCTTGGCTGGGACGCTGTCCCCTGCAAGGCTCTAGCAGCAGCAGCAGCAGGGAGAGCCACCCACGGGGTCCCGGGGGAGCCCTCAGCCCCTCTCACCATGACCCCCTTCCCTCCCATCCGCACAGGTCCCGCGCGCCCAACACGACGTCCCCTGGCAGCATTCCTCCGCCGGCTTTCTCCCCGCTCCTCTGCCTAATCCCTCGCCACTCCCTCGCCAGCTGCCTCTTGGAAGCGGTCGCTTGGAGGGCTCCCCGGGCTCGCAGCGATCGAGATTCATGCGAGATGAAATCTGCCCCGGACGAGCATAGAACGTGAGTCACCCCTCGCCGCGGCCGGCTCTCGTTGGCTGTCGTAAGGAAAGCCAGCGAGGGCTGGTGGTGAGAAGCTAAGGGAGCTAAAATTATCTTGTGAACATCTCGGGAGGGGCACGATCACAGCCTGTAAATAGCATAAAGGTTATGGACACTAACCAGTAAATTAGGGAGATTTGTCACCATCTCAGAAGGTGTCAGGGGGACCTCTGTGCCAGTGCCCCAGGAGAAGTGCAGGGTCCAGCATCAGGGCTCAGCTACAGGCTGAATACAGTAGGGAAAGAAAAAAGTGGGGAGACAGGCCCCCAGATGGGGGACACGGAGTGGCTGTGGAGGCTGGCAGGCTAATGGCCACAAACCAACCTCTCAGCGAGCTCTGAGCCCGCATGCCCCTCACCCCTGCCCAGCACACTGCTAATGACCTGGCCCAGAGCTCAGCTTAGGCTTTCACTTGTATCAGGAGCATGAGATGTGTGAAGTAGAGTTGCAAGCAGCAGGGAAGGAGCCAAGACACCAGAGCCTCGAGAACAGGACTGATTTTTCACCTGCTCTCTAAAATGCTGTTGTAACACAGGGAAGAATCAGCATCACTGAATCATTTGGGTTTGAAGGAACCTTTCAGATCAAGTCCAGCTGTTTCCCCAGTGCTGCCAGGGCACCACTGCCCCATGTCCCTCAGCACCACAGCTCCACAGCCTGGAAATCCCTCCAGGGGTCACAGGGAGCTCCATCTCTGTCCTGGGAAGGTTAAGTGAGACCTGGACAACCCTGGATGGGGAAGAAACTGTTTCTCAGGTCCAACCTAAACCTCCCCTGCATAACTTGAGCACATTTCCTCTTGTCCTGGCACTTGTTCCCTTGGAGAAGAGATCCCACCTGGTTCCAACCTCCTGTCAGGGAGTGTTGAGAGCCAGAAGATCTATTGAAAACAAAAAAAGAACCCCAAACCAGCAGTCGTTTTGGTGCAACTGTCCTATGAACACACCATGACCACTTCTACTCACATATATGGACTTTCCTGTGCTTCAGAAGTGCTCAGGATACAGCCCAGGAGAGGCACAATTTAAAACAGTCTAACGTGATACAGGCAGAAGGAATCCCATCCCAGTGCAGGTCCACGCACGGGGACAGCTGCCAGCAGTGATGGTATCGCCCCGGGACGGCAGGGACAGGGCTCCAGCTCCGTGCCAGCAGCACCATTAAGCCTCAGGCTGGCCTGCTGTGCCTCAAGCCACAGGACAACGATAAATGAACAAACGCCTTGTGGAGTATCTGGCATGAAATTCAAAGCTGTGAGATTTTTGTAGTTTTTGCTTTAACAATAACAGAACTTAGGCATTTAGTTTGTAAGTGGAGCATACATCCAAACCACATAGCTCTGCTTGGTGAAGCAGCAATTTCTGATAGTCTAATAAATGACTAAAACAACTGGTCCTAATTACCTGAAAGTAAAAAACCCCAAAACAACAACAACAAAAAACCAAACCCAAACCTAACAACAAAGCCCTCCCACCTCTCTGGAAACTGCATGTCTCTTAAGGTAACTGCCAGAGCAACACAATTTATTTGCCAGAAGAGGAATACAAATGCCACACAGTGTCAATGCACTTAGAGGTTGGAGGGAAGCAGAATGTACTGCCATTGTTTCGAGTTGCACAGCACCTTCTAGCTTAAAAACATCACGATTTCTTAAAGGACTCTCCTGCTGTCTTAACTAGAGCTGAGCGTGCTCCCCACCACGTGATTGCTCAAGACAGCAAACACATGAGGTGCTGAATGAGTTTCAGGGCATGAGATAAAAGGCATTTCATCAAAGCTACAGCACAAGCTGCAGTTCATTCACCTCTATCACAGTTCTGGAGCTCTGTCATTTTCTTTTTCTGGTGAAAATGTGATTTTTCAGGAAACTAGAATATATGGGAATCTAAGCTATTTCTTTTGTGTCCAGCTAATGGATTCTGGTAGGAAAAAGAGGGAGAGGAAAGAAGTAAGTAAAAGGGTACCAAAAAATCATCAGTAAAGGCATTAGTGGTGCTGGTTCTCCTCATCTGAGCACAGCTCAACAGGGTACCAGGAGCAGGCAGCAGGAGGTACATTCTGGTCCTTGCCCCCTTTGAGCTGTGGGTTTCTGCTTGCCCAGGCTGTGGCATGGGGTGGCCAAGACCCACCTTGAGGGGCTCTGATGCCCACACACTGGTGGCAGCTCTTCAGTGTCACCGCACAAGCCAGCGGGATGTCACAGGGGCTCCTATACCACTGCACGATGGACCAGCAGAGCCAGACAGTGACTGCAGCTTCAATGAGATACTTGTACACATTGGAACACAAGACTACAAAGCTGAACTCCCAAAAAAGAGCTGCAATTGAAAAGGAGGGGGGAAAGATGAAATGTTAGCTGGAAAATATGACTGCATGCCTTGCATTTGGCAGAGCCTGGCCCCAGTCTCTTGCTCAGTCATTCCTTTGCTCCTGCTCATCAGCCCGCCCTCCTTTTGTCCATCAGCATCTCCCTGTGCCTCCCTACACTACCAACCATGCTGGGATTGACTCTGTCACCCTGAAGGGCACCTGGCAGACAAAGAACTGTGCAAAGAAGCAAAAACAGGGGAAAATAAGCTGAATTTGAATCTTTTCATGTAGCTTGGAAATCAACAGGTTTCCTAACACAATTGGAAACGTTGCTCACAACATTGTCCACTAACTACTTAATTTGGAATGGCTGAGAACTTCTGTTTGCTCTAGGTGAAAGCACCCCAACCTGAGCACCCCAGCACCCTGGACTGGTCTAACCCTCCACCCCCCCCCAATACCACACTACAGGATCCCCTCAGTTGCAGCACTCTCCGCTCCAGCTGCTGAGAGGCACCCAAAACACCACTAAATCCCCCCTTGCAGGGGACAGTGCACCCCTCCTGATGTTGCTGCTGTCCCCATTCAGCTTTGCAGAGCCCCCCACAGCACCCACTGAGGCACAGACTTACCCCTGCCCAAACAAAGGGCTGCCCCAGCACCATGAGGAGTGCCAGATCCTCTGGGGAAGCAGAAGCTGGGCTACCCACTGCAGTGGAAAGCTGAGGCTTGAGAAAGGTGAATAAAGGGATCTGGAGGAACACAACATCCTTTCGATACAAGGATGGCTTCAGTCACAGGGTTATGGCTACACAGGGCTCAGTTCCTGTATCCACCACAAAGAGGTTTGATAGTTATACACTGGGACCATGACTACTGATTTTTGTCAAGTTCTGTCTGTCCACCTTGAACATCCACACTTTGCTTTATTAGAAACCTCAACACTCCCAGAAATCCTATCCCTTAATCCTATCTGTTTTCATACAACTTTGGATTTCTATCTGTTTGTTGTTTTTTTTTTTCTTCCCCTAGATCATCCACTTCTTAGTAATTATCCCTGTCTTACTTGTGATAATTATTTGGTCTCTTTGGAGTGCCTGTTTCTTTCTTCAGTTCTTACCAGCATCACAAATAAACTCACAAGGATTACATTGAGAAGAGAAAATCATCATGTAATTTGAATAATGGCTGTTATGAACAAAAGAATTTGCAATTAGTTGCCGGAGCTACTTGAGTGTGTCCTTAAAAACTCTTGACACCTTTCGATGGATGAAAACACTCGAGCGCTTTCCACGCTCCCCGAGGCTGACCCCAGCGAGCTCTGTCTCACAAAACCATCACCCACGCACGGGTCCCCGCCGTGCTGGAGCCCGCCCGCGGCGCCGCTCGGCCCGACAAGCCCCGGCCGGCTCGCTGCCCCCGCACCCGGCCCCGCACCCGACCCCAGCCCGGCCCGCCC
>JAOEGS010014381.1:11659-22713 GCA_025447755.1 Corythornis vintsioides
GTATAAAAAGAGCTGTAAATTAATAAATAAAGGCTTCTTGGCATCTACGTGAAGAAAGTCGTCTCTTCTCACTCTTTATTCTCCTCCGGCTACTACGAGATAAACAACAGGGGAGTGATGAATGAGTCTTGCATTCAGTTTTGGTCCCCACTACACAAAACAGATGCAGTCAGGCTGGAGAGGGTCCAGTGAAGAGCAACGAGGATTATCAGAGGACCTTCCATATGAAGACAGGCTGAGAAAACTGGGTTTGTTCAGCCCTGAGAAGAGAAAGCCAAGGGGTGATCTTGTCACCACCTCCCAGTACATAGAAGTTTGCTGCCAATAAGATGGAGAGTCCCTTTTTCCAAGGAGTCACATGGAAAAGACAAGGAGTGATAGGTACAAGTTATCCCTGGGGAGATTCCAGTTGGACTCCGGAAGGGAATTTTTCACCATGAGGACAAGCAGACTTTAGAATCATCTCCCAAAGGAAGTGGTGGAGTCCCCTATTGGGCAGCTTTAAGATTCAACCTGACAGGGTGCTGGGCTAGCTTATGTAAACTATATATAAACATACATATGTCTACCTTAAAAGGTTGGACATGATGATCCCTGAGGTATTTTCCAACATGGGATTCTATGATAAATACCACTGAACGTGCCAGGCTGACCCAACAACCCATCTTTTCTTCCTGTTACTTAAATAATTGCCAGCTAAATTATGATTAATCCAAACAAATGATGTCTTTTGCAACACAGCTGTCATGGGTAACATAGAATCATAGAACCATAGGATAGTGGGGGTTGGAAGGGACCTCTGGAGATCATCGAGTCCAATCCCCCTGCCAGACCAGGGTCACCCAGGGCAGCCCACACAGGAACAGATCCAGGGGGTTTTTGAAAGTCTCCAGAGAAGGAGATTCCACAACCTCTCTGGGCAGCCTGTTCCAGGATTTGTCACTCTCCCAGTGAAGAAGTTTCTCCTCATGTTGATGTGGCACTTCCTTTGTTTTACCTTGCTACCATTACCTCTCATCCTATCACAAGGAACCACTGACAAGAGCCTGGCCCTTTCTACTTGACACCCACCCTTCAGATATTTGGAAACATTGATCAGCTCCCCTCTCAGTCTTCTCTTCTCCAGTCTGAACAGCCCCATATCTCTCAGCCTTTCCTCTCCAGGGAGATGTTCCAGTCCCTTCATAATCCTCATAACCTCTGTTGGACTTTCTCCAGTATTTCCCCATCCCTCTTGAACTGGAGAGACCAGAACTGAACACAATACTCCAGTAACATATCTGATTACACCCAGAATGCCACCATTTTAGGTGCCCCACACCAGTACCCTTACCAAAGACTTTTCAGTATTTAAAGCCACCATCAGTTGTTTAAGATTTTTTCTCTCTGTATCCACACTTGCTCCTATGCTGTGGCACCCAGGGAAAAAGCTCAGCCTGCTTCAGGATTGCTGATTGCTAGGAGACATTTGAAAGACCAGTGATGCCACTGTCTACCACTGAGTGAAGCCATAGAATCATAAAATGGTTTGGTTTGGAAGGGACCTTAAAGATCATCTTGTTCCAACCCATCTGCCATGGGCAGGGACACCTCCCACTAGACCAGATAGCTCAGAGCCCCATCCAACCTAGTCTTAAACACATCCAGGGATGGGCCCTCCACAACTTCTCTCAGCCACCTGGGCCAGGTCTCACCATCCTCACAGGGATCTATTTCCAATAACTGAGATCAATCGACCCTCTTTCAGTTTGAAGTCATCACCCCTTGTCCTATCACTACACTCTCTGATAAAGAGTCCTTCCTCATCTTTCCTGCTGTCCCCCTTTAAGTACTGGAAGGCTCCAATAAGGTCTCTACAACAAGGGATTGGGGCATTTTGCAGGAACTGACCCCAGTATGAGGATTTTTTTGGTGTGCTTCAAGTTTGGAAACCTGGTCAGAAAGGAGAAGGTGAATTTTTTTTCTCAGTAATGTATTGACCCAGGTTGTCTAAAAATCTGTGCTCAGTTCTTTGTCCTCAGTCTTTTAGCATGAGCTAGACTGTGTTATGTCCACCTACAGCAACCAAGGATTCTGTGATCTGGCCATGTGTTGTTAGGCTGCGCTGACATTGAGATTGGAACATCTGCTGTGTCCTCCTCAGGGAGTCAGTGCAAATAAACAGCATTTTTAGGACATGGTGGTTCTTATCTTCCTTTAGATGTCACAAATGGCTCACACCCCAACGCGCCTGTGGTCCTCCACTGATTCCAAAGGAAGCCCAGGGTCTCTTGATCAATTCTCCTCACTTAAAGCTAGAGGAAATTAATATCATGCTCTGTAGACACCAAAAGTAACCCAGATACAAAGCAGTGCATCAAGGTGCTATGGCAACACAAGAAGTCCTTAGTAAAAGCCCTTTAGTCCAACCTCAATCCCTCCTCTGCTTTAGCTCAGGACCCCCTTGATGGGGTATGAAGTGTTTGGTCAGGGCTGCATGCCCAAGGGGCTGCCACAGGAACCAGGCAGATGGGGCAGCTTGTGTTTTGAGCTCACGTCCTGTAAATTAAAAGACACAACAGGGCAGTTGTGCCTTGCACACGTCAGCAAGGAGAGAAACAGAGTCCTTGCAGCAGCACTGTGAACGTGTAAGCAGCAGGTCCTGTCCACATGAGAGACAAAATCCATCAGTTGGACTCGGCCAAGGCAACAAGACAGAGCTGCAGTTGTCTCTGCTGGTGCAGAACCAAGCCCTAAGAGTATCTGCATGTACATGTTGTCCTCAGTGTCTTCATAATTCATCATGGTATGTCTGAAGCAAGCTTCTGGCAATGTGTGTTTTTGTTAACTGCCCTTAAAACAGGATGCAGAAGGAAAGGTTTACGGGAGATAATTTGTTTTATTTGCTCTTCTGCACCAGAATTAATTGCAGACATATTTATTGCTCAGGAAAGTGGAGATGAGGTAGATAAGGGAACATCTTTGTTTAGGGCAATGAATAATTTATGTTGTAAATTCACCAGATCCTTGAAATGGGAAGGACTGATTTTGCTTCCTTCCATGCCCAGGGAGGGAGACTGAGCCTTAACCCTTGTGTGTGACTAAAGTTTTATTACTTCCCTGTCACTGTGATCATCTGCTCAGCCTTCGGTAACAGAAAACGTGGAATTTCCTCAGGTAGAGTGTCTTGGGCTACCTGTAGGGTTGGCATCCAGGATACTTTTGGTAGAGAGGTGTACCCAAGGGATAACCCGTCCTGTCTTACAACAAATGTCTAAGGCAGAATAAAAAACACAGCTGACTGCAGAGGGAGTTTTGACAAAAAGCTTTGATGGCTAATTTCCCATCTGCCAAGAGAGGGGGTTACTTGTTAAACTCAAAACTGCTAGTGGAGCTAAAAGAGATTATTTTAGAATGACACGCTGAACATCGTGGACTGGGTCCCAAAAGTTACTAGAAAGTGGCAGTTTCTTTCCCAAAGTGAATTTCCCCCAGTGTACAAGCTCCTGTGTCCCAGAATATCCTCAATAACCTGCTTTTTTTTTTTTCCAAAGAGATCTGTTCTTGATACCTATTCTGCCACTGGGTTGGGTGGGCACCTCTGCCTACCCACCTCCCTGAGAGCCTGCAACACTGTGGAGAAGGGACCTGCTGTGCTCTCTGGGCTGGGAATCAGTTATTTTTTAAGCTCTTGCTCTGAAAATGGAGAGGGAATGTTGGTTCATCAGCCTTGCTTGCCTGTGCTCTGGAGCAGAGCTGGAGGGCTCCCAAGCATGCATACATTGGTGTCCCTTGGATGATCTCTTCGCTTCAAAATGAGGGCAGGGAGGGAAAGATAGTGAAAGTCAGAAAGTGTAACTTCAAAGGCAAGCTGGGATGGGAGCCCATGCCAGCTTATGGGAGGAAAAACAGGGGTGTTTTCGATTAGTGAGAAGGTAAAAACACATGGTTAGATTGAATAGCAATGACCTTTCATAAGTCTCTTCTCATCAAAGAAAGGACAGTTGTGGAGGACATTGGCATTCTCAGTGGAAACTATTATATCTTGGGAGATAAAAAAAACCCCCACAACTATTTATTTTAATCAGCTGAGAAATAGAACTATAAATCCTTCTGCCTTGGAGAGGCCCTGACAGAACAATGCTGGCTTGGCCCTTTATGTGTGACACCAGTTTTGCCACCTCTGGAGAGAAAAGAACTCTGGTATCACACTGGGATTAAATAGGGGGACTGGGTCAGGGAGGGGAGGACTTCTCTGTGGCCTATTCCTGCCCCCACAGAAGCTAACGTTGCTCTAGAAAAATCCCAGTTACAGGGTGGTTGCCCAGGTTTTCCAGCAGATCGCAGTTGTACACTTTACCACGCAACATTGTCAGAAGTCCCTTTATATGGTGCCAACATAGGTGGACAGGCATTTGCAAGGTGGTTGAATGCAAAAAGCATCAGCAGGTTTGTGGTGCAGAGTAAGCACAAAGTGGCAAAGGAAACTGGGTCTTGATGAACAATGTGGTGGGGGGGAAATGATGCCACTGCAGAGACTATCACCTGGAGTCTGATAGATGATGACAAACATCAACAGTAGCTGAAAACAGATATCTTGGATTTTTGTATGTGGACACCTAAAATGAGATTCAGCTGCCTGCTTTGGCATTGGTTCATTAAGAGTTCCCCTAGCTGTCCTAATTGTGGCCCCTGTGTTTGTGCATGTTACCCTTGCTCTGGTCAAGCCTGAACTGTGTCCTGAAGCCCTCAGAGATAGACCCCCTGCTTCTAATACCCATCTTCATGTCAAAGATAGAGCTGAGGCAAAATACAAATGATGGGGGAGAAATTATCTCACTATATTTCTATTTTTTTAAAGCAAAAGTCTTGCAAGTGTTGCTTTCCTTCATTGGAGGATCAAGGAAGACACAAGCCTGTCCTATCTCCTTGCCTGCCCTGCCTCCAATTTGCAGGTCAGCATTCAACCAGGAGTTGAATTTGCAGCTGTCACGGGAGACAAAAAGAGCCTGGTAACTAAAAAACCCACCTGTGGATTATTCACAAACAGACAGCTAGAGATGGAGGCTGCTGGGTGAGTAATTTTCACTGGCAGAAGGGACCAAACAGCAGGCAACATTTTCGCCAGCTCGGTGCTGGGTTGTCAGAAACCTGATGAGATGGTGTCTACCATGTGCTGGAAATTTCTGGGATGGGAGAGGTAATTAATCAGCTGCTGAGGTGTGTTAGCCTTCAGCTTCTCTTGCTTTCCTGAGCACAGCCTTGAAAACTCATCTGCTGTGGATGGGAGAAAGACCTAAAACACTCAGGCACTGGCTCTTCTGCTTCCCCTGGTGAAGCAGCTCAAGGCAGAAGTTTAACATAACGTCAGGACTGGAACATGAAATTCTTTTAACTGTGTATCTCCCAGATCTGCTAACCTCATCCATGCCATCTGCCTTCCCTTCTCCTTCCCTTCCTCAGTTTTCTCTTTCAGTACTTCTAATTCTCATTTATTCTGATCTTTAAATCCAACAATTCCCTCTCCTTGGCTACAAGAGAGGTTACGTTGGTTAAAAAATGGTATGTTACATCTTTTGAGCCAGCTTGGAGATGTGGAAACTGAAGGAAGGTCTGGGCAGTGCTTGATGTTACTGGGCTCCAGGCTAGTGCTGGAGCTGGGCAGAAAGGTCTGCAGCTTGGGAAGGATCTGGTTAGAGATTAGGGATTTATGAGGATGCAGAGGGGCTGGAGCATCTCTGTGGCCAGGCCAGGCTGAGAGCCCTGGGGGGATGTTCAGCTTGAGAAGAAAAGCCTGAGAGGGGATCTGATCAATGCTGAGCAAGAGCTAAAGGGCCCCGGGGAAAGACTCTTGGCAGTGGTGCCAGGGCCAGGACAAGGGGCACTGGGCACCAACTGGAACCCAAGAGGACAGGAGAAACAAGTTGTTTGTTGTGAGGGTGTCAGAGGCTGTCCCAGGCTGCCCAGAGAGGTTGTGGAGTCTCCTCTGAAGATATTCCAAACCTATCTGGCCACTGGGATCCTGGGTCCCCTGCTCTGGGTGACCCTGCTGGAGCAGGGGATTGGTACCAGATGATCCCCAGAAGTCCCTTCCAACCCTCACTCTGCTGGGATTCTGGGGAGGGCATGGGGAGGCATGGATCACCACAGGTAAAAGGGTGAAAATCTCTTTACCTTGTCTTGGCAGACTGTGGTTTACACAGAAGTTTCAGGCTAGCAGGAGGATGAGTGGGCCAGCTTACCACAAGGGTAGATTTTGGTGCAGGGGGGACATTGCCTAGTAAGTGTTGGCCACAGGAGGCATCACACCACAGACACACCCACTGAGTCACCACTCTTTGGGGTTATGAATTCTTTTTTTTTTCACTAAGCCTGAAACCACTTACAAGTCAAATGATTAGTCTTGTGAGGAGTGTCTGAGGGACCCTGGAGTTGTTCAGCCTGCAGAAAAGGAGGTGGAGGGGAGACTTTCTGCCTCTCTACAACTCCCCGACAGGAGGGTGTAGAGTGGTTGGTGCTGGTCTCACACTTAACTAGCGAAAGAACAAGAGGGAATGGCCTCAAGCTGCACATGGGGAGTTTTAGACTGGACATTAGAAAAAACTTTTTCACTGAGAGGGTAGTCAGACACTGGAAGAGGCTGCCCATGTTGGATCCCTGGATGTGTTTAAAAACCATACAGATGTAGTGCTTGGGGATATGGCTTATTGGTGGACTTGGCAGAGTAGGGTTAATGGTTGGACTCGATCTCAAAAGTCTTTTCCAACCTAAGTGACTCTATAATTCTATGATTGACTCTACTCTGGTACATGTTGACTCAGGTTCATGTGTTCCATAGCAAAGCTTAGACCTGTGTCTCCCCCATCACTGCCTCTACCTGCCTACTCAGACATGCACCAGGTCCACAAAGTTTTCCACGTGCTAGCATCCATCTGAGACTCTTCAAGCTCACACAGGGGACAGGGAGAGGCCTTAGCCCACCTATGCTGAAGGACTTCAATAAGTTAAAGGCAGATCCCCTGCCCATCATTGTCCAACAAGGCAGCCACATCCTGCCACATGACATCTTGTCTGGTGGGCTGCAACAAAATCCTACATTTTCTTGAACACATGTGGTTTTTGTTGTGCTTGTTGGTCCTTAGTGCAGGACCAACACATTTCCCATGTGCTGCCTCTCTAGAACTGCTTTAACAGCACCTGTTGTCTAAGTATTAGAATTGGAGGTGCCCATCAGAAAGTTGTCTGGCTACAGCCTCTACCACAACCCACCTGTGTCCATCTGCTCCTATACTTCGGGGCCACCTGGAACTCCTTGCAGTAGCCAAGGTGGTAAATTCACAGATGGAGGTCTAGTCAGGAAGCAGTTGGTGTTATCTCAGCAGCAGGCTGCACAATGGGTTTTTTTTGGTGTGTTTTTTCAGTACTGAAAACTAAAAACAGAGACCAAATTTGGTTTTGATCAACCAAGTGAACAGATATTTAATATTCATTAGTTATAAAAATTGCCGTTTGCAGGAACGCTTCAATGAAAGTTAATGAGAGATAAACTTATTCTTAATGAATGATATGATGGGGGGGGAAAAAAATGGAGTAATTACTTAGCTAAGCTATAATTTCATTCACTGTTATTAGGTGGATTTAGATTACTTGCTCACTCGAGATTAGAGATTTGAAGTACACGGCTGAAATCCTCTTTCTAATCCAGAATTGCTAAATCCTTGGGTACTTCTCCATTATCACGCTTTGATTTGCATCTATGTTAATAACCAAGACATAATTTCAGGTGGGGTTTTTTCCCAAATATTTGCTTCTTCTCTCCTAAACATAGTCCCTTTTTTTCCTGATAGCAAACTCTGCAGTCAAATCAACAGCACCACCTGCCCCGAGGATCCCCAAGACTCCCAGCACTTCATACCTCAGCAGGGTGCTGTAATTACAAACTTCAGAGCAAATCATAATTAATTTTATTGGTACAAAAGACAATAACAACACAAAACCCATTTAAAAAAAGAAAAAAAAAAAAAGGTTATTTTCTTTAACATTAACAAACGTGTACACAGACTTGGAAAACCTTCTTGTTTGGGCTGTCACTATCAGAAATTAAATTCAACCCCTGTGACTTATCACTCCATCCCTTTGGCCCTGCCTGTCCAAGAGCTGTTGCTGGGTATGTGGATGTGGCACAGGAAGGAGGGAGCAGTCAGACCTGGTGCTCCAAGAAATAGGAGTTAAGCCTCAGCTTGTCAACTAGAATGTCCTTGGTGGAGTCAACAGAGTTATGACAGCTTGTGGTAGGGAAGGAATTGGTCCTTCATAGTTTGGAAATGGGTTTCTAGGCATTGTTCCTACTGGATCTCATATTTATCAATTTCCCTTGATGGCATAAGACTAGGGGAACTTCACGAGGTGCTACCTGCCTGCTCTCATGATCACTAGGGAAGAGGCAAATCCCCTTTGGGTGCCTGTGTGAAGTGAACACTACCCAAGATGGTGATTACAATCTGCACAGTCAAAGGGAAAAGCATCAAGTACCCCAATTCTTCTCACTGATGTTCAATCCATGGATTACTTTGGGATAGCAAGGCATCGCTTCATGTTCATTGCCACATCCTAGCAACTGAATCTCACATCAATAGAGAGAGCAAGGAGTTAACAAAGTTTTGCACTCAGAAACCAGCAGTGGAAGACATGTTTCAGCAGCTCTTGAACTGTGGCACTTCCTACCTTACCCATTAGTGTTGCTGGAAAAGGCATCTATATTTTCTTGGGTACAGTAAAAGGAATACAAGTATTGTATGGAGAAAAAAATCCACATTTAATCTGACAAAAAAACAAATCTGTTGGAGATTTACCTCCAGCCCTTTTGGTTTTTCAGTGGCCAGGCTTCAGAGGGAGTGGTTGGGTGCTGCCCAGAGTCATAACCACACTGGTTAATGTTTCAGTGCTCAGTCACGTCTGGTTTCTAGCTCTTACCTGCTCTCACTCAACTGATTTTTAACTCACTTGGCTTTTTCCATGTGTGTGAGATGTTTGATTAGATCCCTTGTTCTGCATGTGTGGAAATAAAAGGCCAGCTAAGAACAGACAAGCAATTAAGCATTAGGTGAGGTATAATCCTCCCTAATCACATTTCTAAACCTGGTCGTTGGAGGTAGGATTAGAGTTATTAACATGCGGACACTAAAGCATATAATTTATTTAACAATTACTGGCTCTTTGTGAAGGGAGGGGATACACAAGCTGCAACCGTGCACCATCTCCTCTATCATCAAGCTGCTGTCAGTGACAAAGATAGCAGCCTCAGTTTGCTGTCTAAGGGCACAAAGAGCAGCAAAATAGGGGTTTCCTGGGGTATAAGCAGAAGCAAATCTGAAATCCCCTCGCAGAACCCTTACACAGTCCTCTAGGAGCATATCTGACATCTGGATGTTAATATAAAGCAGGGTGAGAAAATCTAACTGGTGTTTCTTAGTCTCATCTTCCTGAACACACTGTAATACCAATGCAAAATAGTTTAAAAACTCGTAGGATGAAAAGAAGGAGGCAGAGGCAACAACTGGCAAATGGAAATGTTGTGCAAGGGCAGAAGGGAAGGGAATTCCAGAGCTCCTGGATCAAACCCTGTCTTGAGCTTGTCACAGTTTTCCCAGCCCAGCTGGGCACTACGGCTCTGATTTGCATGCCAGATAGACATCCTAGTAGTCAACAGTTTTGTATTTTAATTCTCTAGTCTATTCTACAGATATACTTACCTGCTTTTGAAAAACTGAGGAAAAATTATTTTCTGATAATTCTGAGGATTTTTGGAACATCGAGGATTTTTTTCACAATTCATAAACAAAATAAAATAGAGCTCTGTGACTCGGCGTGTTGCTTGGTATACTTTATCCTGCAGAAAAAGGGTTCCAGGTTGCTCAAAGAAGGGCTTTACCCTGAAGAAGAAGAGTTCCATGTTGCCATAAGAAGGGTATCAGGTCTGCTCTGCCACAGAAGTATGGGATGCCAAAGCCAGGGGCACCTCAGTCTGATGCCAGTTCCATGTAAATGCAGATGGGAAGTCCCAAGGAAAGCCTGTCCCATGTCCCTTGTCCTCTCTCTTCAGCTGCCTCAGTCCCTGGCAGAGGCTTGGTCCTAGGTCAGATGCACTCTTCCAGACAAGTCCTGGGCATGGCTTGGGATTTAGGTCAAGCCAGGGACCATTTGCAATAATATCTTTTCACGTGCCCGCCCTGTTTTGAAAGCTGAGAGTCTAGTACACTGGGCGTTGCTCATTCCACACCAGTCAGTGTCTCTGGCTGTGGCCAGTTGTCTTGGTACAGACACCATGCCCTGCTCTGTGCTGGTACTCCAGATGTGCTCGTGAAAAACAATACCGTGATGGTCAGGTTTAGATCAGGCTCCAGGTTTAGACCCTGCAGGGTTTTAAACCCTGGGGCCAGGCTCATATACCCAAAGTATCCTGAGATAACTAAAAATTAAGGGGATGCCCTTATAGTCAGTGCAGAATAGACTGCAGGAACTTCAGGGGTTATTCATGTCCCCCCTAAAATGAGCTCTAAAATGGGCTGAATGTTCTGTCCTCTGTACTGGTCTCTTTTTCTAAAGACTGTAAAAAGTTTAGGGTGACTGACTTCGGCTTTTTATTCTCACAATTGATGAAGTGCATCCAACCATATGTGTGCAGGGATAAGGGCCTGGTGTTGGAGGTGGCCTCAAAGAACCCCTCAAAAGACACTACAGATGTAGGCAATAAATCCCACGAATGCCTTCTGATTTGTATGTTGTAGAGGGAAAACGTGCTCCAAATATTCCTTTCTGGGACCGAAAGTACAGAGAGGCTGGTCCTGTGATCTCCCTTCTCTAGGCTTTTTTTCTTGCCCCAGACAGTGTTGCTGGCTCGGAGCATGGAGATCTTTCAGGTAGTTCATAGTTCATAGATTCATATTCATAGATATTAGGGGTTGGAAGGGACCTAGAAGGTCATCTAGTCCAACCCCACTGCCCGAGCAGGATCACCTAGACCAAGTCACCTAGGAACAGATCCAGGCGGGTCTTAAGTGTCTCCAGAGATGGAG
>JAOEGS010014382.1:0-10743 GCA_025447755.1 Corythornis vintsioides
GACACAGTATTCCAGGTGGGGTCTCACCAGTGCAGAGTAGAGGGGGAGGAGAACCTCCCTTGACCTGCTGGCCACACCTCTCCTAATGCATCCCAGGATGCCATTGGCCTTCTTGGCTGCAAGGGCTCATTGTTGGCTCATGGTCATCCTCCTATCCAGCAGGACCCCCCAGGTCTCTTTCTCCATAGATACTCTCCAATAGACAACAGCCCCCAGCCTATACTGATACATTATTGATAGTCATTTGATTAGCCCTGTGACATACATTTGACTTTCTTCATTGAGTGTCTGTCCAAACAGACTCAATTGTTAAGATTCAGTTTTCCATTGCTCAGCCTGTGTCTGGTAAAATAGGAGAAGTCAAGTGCTTTTTTCCTCTCCATATTGTGACAAATTGTAAGATCTTATATTTATCATGGTCAAAATGGATTATGGTATTTTTTTATTTAGACAACTGTTAACTATCAGTTTTTTAATGAACACATGCAGAATCATGAAATATAATGAATATCTGAACATACTCCAGGCTGAACAGGTATCATTAATTCATCAATAATTGCAAGTAAGAGTGTGGTTCAATCAATATTCTGACTCAAAATTGTATATTAATGAATTTTGAGCAAATACTAGCAGAACATTCTATGAACTTAATCCAAGACACTATGCAGTCCCTGGAAAAGATTAACAATGATAAATGAGCTGTCAAACTCCTGATTAAGACTGCTTCAAGATAACAGGACTCTAGTACATGTACCTCGCTCTATCTGCCCAAGCTCCTTTGCAGATATTACAGTGCCCTTTTTTGCTGAGGAAATACTATGCTTAGATATCCAAACTGAGGCACAAAAAGGTCTATGAGCTTAGATTGGACCTGTCTACTCATGAGTGTTCTGTTTCTTCCCTGTGTTCTTTTTTGTTAATCTGAATTTTTATTCACAGCTAAATCCTGTCTGCAAGGAATTATGTAGCTCTTATGCAAACTGATCATAAAGTGGAAAAAAGATTTCTCAGTTGTGTTTTATCTTGTTCTGTGGTTGTCAAAGGCTGGATGATAGGTGTCTCTGTCTCAGTTGGCTGCAGTATTTCAGAAAGTCTTGACCTGGCAAAGGAGGAGATGCTCACAGCCCTCAGTATGGCACTTTTTTATCACTTAGATGACTATTAGGGCATGATACTGAGTTGGCTACTAGTGCAGGCAAGCTTCCATGATACAATTAAGATGCTAAGGTAGCCAAAGGACTTTCTACTCTGTTCATGAGCTACAGTTCACAGTTTTTTATGCTTAGAGAGTCTTCTCTACAGTCTGCTAGATATTGCAGCCCTCTGGTTGTTTAAGGGAAAAAGTTCTGCTGGTTTGATCTACACTATAACTATAAGGAGAACAAAAGATATTCAGGCTCCCAGGGCTATGATAGGATGTGTATGTTACGCCATTTGGATATCAAAGCTAATTTGTATTAACCAGTCACCACAGTCTTCATGATGTCTACCTTATCAAAGCAAGTAACTGGATGTGCAGTTCAAACCCTAGAGTATTATACAGTGAAATCAGTTAGTATTCAACTGCAGATGTTCTGCACAGTGGCAGAGAATTGTTGGCTGACTTTCAAGGTAGGTTTCAAAAGGACCCTTGAACACCTTGAAAGGAGAACAGACAAGAGCAAAAATTATTTAGTTAAAAATAAAAGAGAAATTATTTTCAAACTAACTTGAGGGTCTTTTATAGTTTTGAATCAGTTTGTTTTACAGAGTATATATTCCCTTTCCCACAAGTTGTTCTCATTTTGTTTCCCCTATTCTTCGCTCTTTACTCCATCTTACCAGTTAATACATCTCCCTGTGTTTGTTCAGTTGGTGTGCACTGGCTTATTCAGTATCTTTTCAAGAGTGTAAATACATGGATGGTAATATCATCATTGTGGCTGGGAGTCTGGATCTTGAATACTAACACAACACATCCTCTTTTGTTTGAATTAAAGTATGACTTCCTAACTGGAACTACAAGAAACACACAGACTCTTCTCTAGGGAGAGATTGGAGAGAAAGGAGCATTCCTGAAAGAAGTACTGATCTCATAAAAATAAATATTAAATAATGGTCAGGTGACTTGTGTCCAAAAATGTCTGGTTTCTTTAATAATAACGGAACATAGCATGACTAGATCTCTGAAAAACATATATGTCAGATAGTTATATGAGATCCCACATTATGAAATTGCTTGAAAAGTGTTCCCTGGAAAAAAACAAAACGTTCTTTCTCCTTGCATATGCTTCAGAATTCTTTTCTTAAACCTGTCTGAAAAATTGCAGGAAGACCCATCAGAGTGAATTAGGAAGGTTAGTTTTGCCAGCTGAAGTCTAAATGATCTTTTTTGCTTAATTTCAACAGTAACATCTCCTCTCAGAATCACCTGTTTACAACCTGTCTGAACCCTGTGTACTTTGAGAACACTTATCTCTGCCTCCCGAAATGAAGTATAATGCTTTTTGGACCATGTTTCTTCTTGATGGCAAACTCAAAAAACATTTGTGGATTCCAAATATGACTTCTGTCAGTAACTGAGATAGGAGCTCCATGTTTAACTAGCAAGACTGTATGAAATCTCTAACTGCAGTTATCAGCCCCAAGGATTTCTCATGGTAAGAAATAAACTTTGGTTAGACTGTGTTGTTCTTAATTTGGTAGGTCAGACTGCTGGGGTATTAAATTTGTTTTCCTGTTTCTCTGTGCTGGTCTTTCTGCCTCAGTAGACTAGGGTGTGAATCAGCTCCTGCCTCCACTTGAAATAAAGCTCTAAGAACTCTGTTGATGTGGAATTACACAGAAATTTATCTCAGTGTGAAATAAAGCAGGATTGATAGGAGACAGTAGCATCTCTAATGAGGAAAGGCTGAGAGACCTGAGTCTGTTTAGCCTGGAAAAGAGAAGAATGAGAGGGAATTGTATCAGTGCTCATCAATATCTAAAGGGTGGGTATCAGGATGAGGCCAGACTCTTTTCAGTGGTTCGCAGCAATAGAACAAGGAGCAACAGGCATAAACTGGAACAAAAGGATTTCCATGCAAAAAAATAAAGAAAAACTTCTTTCCTCTGAGAGTGACAGAGCATTGGAACAGGCCATCTAAAGAGGTTGTGGAATCTCCTTCTCAGGAGAGATTAGAAATCCACCTGGACAGTATGATCCTTGCAACCCTCCCCTGAGTGTCCCTGCTTTATCAGGGGGGGTTGGGCTCCAGATGTCCCTTCCCATCCATATCATTCTGTGATTCTTTGTACCTATGTCTTAACTATTATTTTTATTTTCCTCAGTGGATTGCTTCCCACAACAGCTCCAAAATCTTTGTGTTTACAGAAGTGTGCCTAAATCTCTAAAATATTGGGACTAAGAGAAATGTTTGAGAAATTAACAATATTTGAGTGATTTATATGACATTTTTCATTCAGAAGATTAATAGTTTCTTAAAAAAAAAAAAGGGGGGGGGATTAGGAGACAACAAAAGTTAAGACTTCTGGGAAATCAAGAAGTTAAGAAATTTTGCATTTCAGATTATTTCTGGGATGTGCAATAAAAAAAAAGAAGCTGGCAATATTGATTATAATCCTGCTTTTTTAGCAGCACTTTGTTCTTTAAATCTATAAAATGCACTGGTGTGCATTTTGTTGCTGTTGGCTTTTATGTCCTTGATATTCTGGCATCATCTGGCTGGCAGGAGCAACCAACAAGGCTGTCTAGCATTTATTCAAGTTTCATAGGGATGAACTGGTTCAAATTGCAGTAACTGCAATCTGGAATCCTATGACTGACACTAAGGAAATGGATTTTTTTTTTCTTTTGGCTTTATTTATAAAACCTGTTACTCTAATTGGACAGTATTTTCTACAACTGTAGAAGGGACCTTGGGCAAAAGAAACTTGTAGCATTTTGTTGAAGAAGGTGAGTGAGGGCTGGATCACACTTTGCAGTGGGAAGAGGAAAAGCTGGAAGTAACACTGTACACTTAAATCACATTGGAACATTTTGACATTCTTTGTTAAGATGTTGAAATCTAAATCAAACTGCTCTTATCAAAACTGGGCTCCTAAGTGCTAACAGAAGCTGACTTAAATTTACCTAGGTGCTTAATTTAGATCTTCTGACTAAATTGAAATCCTGTTAGACATGTGCAGAAATGGCTGCAGGGTGAAGGGTAGAAGTATTCAAATGAAAGTGTCCAGTGGTCAATATATTTTGACCATTTGTAACTTGACTAGAGCTAAATTTGTAAGTGCACCAGAGCACTTATTGAAGTGCCTAAATCTAATTTTCATGGCCTAAAAGGATGGAAAATCTTGGCTTAATTTTATTGAGTCAGGATTCCATGGCAATAAAAAAGGAAACTGTAAACACATGTTCCACTAAATTAAACTTCTGTTTTTCACTGTTTGCAGCTGAGGCCCAAGAGTCATTGTAAAATCAGCAAGCCAGTAATGCCAAGCACTAGATTGTGCCCTATCTGAATTCTTTAGTCAGAACAGTCTATATGCATTATTTAGAAACATTTAGAACAGTTGATGGAGGAGGAGGGGAGGCTGATCCTGTCTAATATATCTTAATGAGTGGTTGGGACTGCCCCATAGTTGCTGCTCCTCCTTACATAAAATAACCCAAACCAACCAACCAACCAAACAACAACAACAAAACCCCTCTGTGTATGAATGCTCTGGAATTTGATCCTCAAAGTTAACAATTTTTCTTCTTTCATGAACTTGGTCAGCTGAAGATAGAAGAAGAAAAAATATGTGGATTTGGGGGATTTTTTTGTGTTTTACTACTGAAGGCAGGGAGATATGAGAGGACAAAATGCTTGTTGGAATTTTTTTCCTGTTCCCTTTGTTCTGTGCTAGTTGTTTGTCTACATATACTCATGACTACTCATGGTCTTGATGGAGACATGGCATCCTTGTCATGGGGCTTTAGCTCCTGAAGTAGCAAGATATTCAAGATAGCTATGAGCTGAGTTAGTCCACCAGTAGCAAGCAGTTTCTCAGTGGCCCTGAATTCTGGGAACCCTTTTGAATGGGTACTGTGGGTGCCTCTTGTCTATAGGATGGAGAACTACATGTAAACTTTTGAGTAGAATTTGCTTATTGCTCCCTGAATTATGATTCTGTATCAGGTTGGTCAGCACTGAATGTACAGCCTTGTGTACTGCTACATGATAAACAACATTTCTCAGATGTATAATTACTACCTTACAAGTTTTGTTTTTGGGATGCTAGTTTAATATCTCTCCTTCTATTACTAGCAACAGAAATGGGGATATTTACCAATGGAAGAGGTCTTGTATTTGAGAAAATGTCTCAGTGAAAGCCACTCTTTTCCAGTTACTGTGACCTACATTTAGGCACTCTGATTTAGTATCTTTAGTAACTGCAATGCACAGGGACAGAGTCCTCCTACCTCTGTTTGACACCATGTGCAGGAGAAGGCACTCAGCTGCTGAAGAACACTTTCCAATATCACTCCAGAGTATCTCTTATAGCATGTAGTTAGTGCTGGGAAGCCCACAGTGGTTTCCCACTGTAGGAAAGCTCAAAGCATTCCTACAATCTAGGTGACTGACTTTAGTCAGGGAGAGCAAAAACAACCCATGTCTCTGACTGAGATAATCTTCAGGCAGTAATAAACCACAAAGCCTCTTTTCAGAAGGAGAGATTGAGACATCAGGTGATGGTTGCTATACCCATCTCTGACCTAAACACTATATTTCATTACTTCTTACATGTTATCCAAGCTGTGCTTATGTGTGCATGACATGCTTATCTATTTACAACCCCTCTCAATTCCCTGCATATGCTCACACCATTAGCTTCCTTGCTAGTCATAGCCCTGACTTTTCTCTGCCATTTTCAGGCAATGATCTGGAGTGACAATGGACAGCTGATGTTGCAGTCAAGTAATTTTGAAGCTGCAGCTTTTCTTTGCCTTTGCCATAGGTGGGTGGACTCAGTCTAAAGGCATCAGTGACCTTCCAGATGTATGTTAGAACTGGAAGAAACAGGGCTTGTGAATCTTGGGTGAAACCTGATAGGAACAACTATCTGCAGATGAAGAAAACACTAAGTATGCTTTTTCTGAAAGATATAATACAGTTCATAGTGACAGACTGTAAAAGAATTAAACCAACATCTTTGACACTCTGATAGTATATAGGACAGATAAACATTGATCCCTTGAAATGCTAGGAAGTTGCCATTGTTCTAAATGTAAGAAATTATTTTTGGTAGAGCTGATACAAGAACACTATTTTTCAGCTAATCAAAATGCATCAAATCATCAAAATACTTTTGGAGAACAGCATAATAAGAAATTAAATTTTGCTTTTGTAAATAGTAAAGCAGTAACTATTTAACTGTGTACAGATTTAATTTTAGAGAGGGTGACATCCTTATGATAACTGTATAAAAGTAGTTAGACATCACAGGAGATGAACTGGACTGTGCTCAGTCCTGCATTCTCAGTGCTCAGCTGTGCAGAGCAGGTTGTCAGACACCCACAAGTCTGTGACAATCTGCTTTTGTTTTGCAGTCAGCTGAGCGTCTGTGAGTAATGGTGTGCCTCGCGTGGCAGACCAATGTTTAATTGACCACAACTAAAAAATTGGCAGGGTGGATTTTAAGCAGGCATCATCTGAGAGAAGAGATTTTGATTGCTTGTACAGTCAATAGAAAGCTTGTAGTGATGTACTGTGTATCTTTTACTCACTGTAAATAATGCTTGTTTGTCAATACTGAAAAGTTAAACCAAGAATAGACTATATTTTTACCCCCATTATAATTCATGAAATTTTTATTTGCTTAAAACATACCCAATGCCAGGTGAACATCTTTCTTAATTACATTATTCAGGTGTTCTGCACAAAACATTTTCAAGAGAAATGCTTCAGAAATGCATAAAGTAGTTGGGGACAGTTTTTCAGGGAAAGTAAAAGATAACAAATTTATTCTTAAAGTTCTTGTTGTTATTTCTGCTTCAATCATTGCTATTGCTTGCTGTTGTTGTTCTAGCCAAAATTTCATTATGCCAAGAGAAAATTTCTTACTACATGCATTTTTTTTGGTACTGGAATAAGTAGTCTCTGTATAAGTATAGCCCAGATGAAATGAAACCCTCAAAGTATTGAAAAAGGGCAGAGAGAGAAGAAGGATTCAAGGGGAAATATATCCATGGAAACTCAGCTCAACATTAGCAGCTTGTCACTGGAGACCTGGGTTCAGGTTCTGGCTCAGCAGCAGTCTGTATGCAACCTTACCTGGCCAGGTCCAGCAACTCATAGAATCATAGAATGGCCTAGGTTGGAAGGGACCTTAGAGATCATCTAATCCAACCTCCCTGTCATGGGCAAGGAAGCCTCTCAACTAGACCATGCTACATGAGGCTCTGTCCAACCTGGCCTTGAACATCTCCAGGAAGGGGGCAGCCACAACATCTCTTGTTCACATGGAGGAACACTGCTTGTCACTGGCCTCCATGTGGATGTGGAGCCATTGACCACAACACTTTGAGTGCGACCATCCTGCCAGTTCTTTATCCCCCAAGTGGTCCATCTGTCAAAGCCATGTATCTCAATTTTAGAGACAAGGATGTCATGTGGGACAGTGTCAAACGCCATTCACAAGACCAGGAAAATGACATCCGTTGCTTTTCCCATGTCAACCAGCTCTGTAGCTTTGTCGTAGAAGACCACTAGATTAGTGAGGCACGACATGCCCCTGATGAAGCCATGTTGGCTGTCACCAACCACTTTATTATTTTTTATGTGCCACAGTACAGCTGCCAGGAGAATTATTCCATTATTTTACCTGGCACAGAGGTAAGTCTGACTGGTCTGTTGTTTCCTGGGTTGTATTTGGTTCCTTTTCTAAAGATGGGGATTATGTTCCTCCTTTTCCAATCTGTGGGAACCTCACCAGACTGCCAGGACCTCTCAAATTTGATAGCTAGTTGCTTAGCAACTTCAGCCGCCAGTTCCTTCAGGACCCGTGGATGTATGTCATCAGGTCCCATGGACTTGTGTACCTTCAGGTTCTCTAGGTGTTCCTGGACCTGATCTTCTCCTATCCTGAGTGGTTCTTCACTTTCCCAGTCCCAGCCAACACCCTCTGGGATTTGGGTGGTGTGGTTTGAGTGGTCACCAGTGAAGACTGAGGCAAAAATACTTCAGCCTTCTCCACATCCTCAGTCACCAGGTCACCAGTATCCTTCTGGAGAGGCCCCACATTCTCTCTCATTTTTCTTTATTCTCTTATATATCTGTAAAATCATTTTCTGTTATTTCTAATATCCCTGGGTAGATTTGACTCTGTCAGGGCCTTAGCTTTTCTAACTTAGTCTCTGATTATATGAGCAGCTTCCTTGTAATCATCCCAGGTTATCAGTCGCTGCTTCCATGCTTTGTGTGTTCCCCTTTTATATTTGATTTTTGCCAGGAGTTCTCTGTTTATCCATATAGGTCTCCTGGTGTTTTTGCTCGCTTTCTTCTTTTTAAGGATGCAATGCTTTTGAGCTTGGAGGAGATGATCCTTGAAAGTCATCCAGCTTTCTTGGGCTCCCAGTCCCTCCAGGGCTTTATCCCATGGCACACTAGCAAGGAGGTTCCTGAAGAGATTAAAGTCAGCTCTTCTGAAATCAAAGGTTTCAAGCTTGCTGAGCTTCCCTTTCTTAGCTGCCCTTAGGATCTCAAACTTCACCTTCTCATGGTCACTGCAGCCGAGGTTACCCACAAGTTTGACATTACCCACCAGCCCTTCCCTGTTGACAAGAATGAGGTCTAACATGGCACCTGTCCTTGTTGGTTCCTCTATCACTTGGAGAAGGAAGTTATCATCAATGCATTCCAGGAATCCCCTGGATTGCTTGTTCCCTGCCATGTTGTTTTTCCAGCTGATGTTGGGGTGGTTAAAATCCCCCATGAGGACCAGGGCTTGTGAACAAGCAGCAACTCCTATCTGCTTGTGAAGGGCCTCATCCATTTGGTCCTCTTGATTGGGTGGTCTTTAGCACACACCCACTGTAAAGTCTCCTACCCTTCCTTTGACCTTGGTCCACAGGCACTCAGTTCTTTCGTCGTCACTTGACAGGTGGAGCTCCATGCATTCTACCTACTCATTGACATAGAGGGCAACACTCCCTCCTTGTTTCCCCTGCCTGTCCTTCCTGAACAGTTTATACTCTTCTAGTCCAACACATCAATCACAGGAGTCATTACACAATGTCTCTGTGATGCCAATAGCACTGTAGACTCACAAGCATCTTCATTTCCTCTTATTGCCCAAGCTGCAGGCATTCATATAAAGGCATTTGAGTTGGGCCCTTGATAAGGTACCTGGAGACCCCTGATGATAATCAGATGTTTCCACAGCAACCGACCTCTCAACGACCCCCAGTGTGCAACCTGTCACGACACCCTGATCCCATGTCAATTCACAAGATTGTATAATCTTGCCAGTACACTCCTCCCCCACAAGCACCAGCATACTTCATTCTGGCTCCCCCTCAGTGATCTCGACTTCACTCCACCTCCTTTTTTACTTATTTTAAAGCTCTGTCTATGAACCCTGCCAACTCCCTTCCCAAAACCCTTTTCCTCAGTGGGATAGGCTATTTCCATGCACCACTAACAGACCTGGCCTCTTGTAAATCCAGCTGCTGTCAAAAAACCCAAACCCCTGCTCACCACACTAGGCTTGGAGCCAGGTATTAATCTGCTGGTACATTCTGTCTAATCCCTCATCTTTCCCCACAACTGGAGCAATAGAGGACAACATGATCTGTGCTCCTGATCCCTTGAGCATGCACCCCAAAGCTTTGAAATCCTTCTTCATTGTCCTTGGAGTGGTTCTACCTAATTCATCACTCTCTACATGAAACAACAAAAGGGGATAATAGTCAGAGGGCTGTACAAGGGAAGGAAGATTCTTCCCTACATCTTTTATTCTGACCCCTGGGAGGCAACAGATCTCCCTGTGCAGCAGGTCCGGTCTGCATATCGGGCCTTCTGCTCCCTTAAGTGGTGAGTCACCAATGAAAATGCCCCATCTTTTTTTCTTTACTGATGAGGTTTTAATGTCGAGGGTAGTCCGATTAGGCTTTGGTGACATCTCCAATCAGGGAGGACCATCATCCTCACTGTCGTCCAGTTCCCCTTGCAGAGCACTGTACTGTTATGCAAGGACACCTGGGGAGGCGGGGGAATTGCCCGGCTGTTGTGCTTGCCATGCCGAGCAGGGACCTTGTGTTATTACCCCTGTCCCCTAATTCCTCACACTCCCTGATCCTCTTCAACCTGTCCACTTCTTCTTTCAGCTCTGTCACAACCAGATTATGGAAGTTGTCAATTTCCCTCTCACTTCCTTTAATTTTTGTTAACCCAATTACCTCCACCCTAAGCTCCAACACTTCATCCTGGAGCTTTGCCACCCGGCCCAGAAGGTCATCAACCTTCTCGCACCTCACACAGCTATCTTCAGGATTGCTCCCAACAGTGAAAAGCTGTGACATTCCTCACAACCTGTGACTTGAACACCAATATCCCTTTGAATGGGTGCTGGGAGCACAGTTCTCCTCCCCTGAATTGCCACCATGACTCCTTGATTAAGTTAAACACTCAATTCCAGTCCAACTCTTTGGAGCATCTCCCTTATGAGGAGAGGCTGAGAGAGCTGGGGCTCTTTAGCCTGGAGAAGAGGAGGCTGAGGGGGGAC
>JAOEGS010014383.1:0-16087 GCA_025447755.1 Corythornis vintsioides
GCTCTGAGCACCCTGCTCTAGCTGAGATGTCCCTGCTCTCAGCAGGGGTTGGGCTGGATGAGCTCTGGAGCTCCCTTAACCCAGACGTGTCTATGATTCTATGAAAATCACCCATTCCCTTCCCTGCAGGAGCTGCCACAACCAGTCCCCACGGACACCAGCACAGAGCAGCCCAGATTCACACCCCCCACGACAGGATGAACACGGGCAGCATGCCTACCTTCCTCTCTTCCCGCTCCTCATCCTCAAAGGTGAAGCACTGAGACTTCTGTGGGGGCAAAACAGAAAGAATCAAAGTAAGAGTAGGTTAAAAACCCAGCAGGAGGGCTCCCTGCCAGGGCAGGGCTGCGCTGCAGCAGCTCTGTGAGTGCCCCAGGGAAGCCAGCACGTTGACACAGCACGGGCACAGCATGGGCACAGCCAGAGCTCTGACACCTCTGGGGGTGCCACCAGCAGCACGAGCTCCTGAGGAATGAGACAAAAGGAAAACTTCCTGTGCAGAGGTTTCTGCTGCAGCCCTGCCTTTGCCTTCCAACACCATCCCTCCTCGGGCAACCCCAGCTACACACTTCACAGCAAGGAGCAACGAGTCTGGGCTGAGAAGCACAGAGATGAACAGTGCCCTCGGGTCTGAAGTGCTTTCCTGGATTGAGACCCCCACTATTCTGTTTCTCTTTCACCTTTACAGCCCACCCGTGGTGGATGCTACCCACTGCCCTGCAGGGAGGGGGCTGAACACCTCAGGCTGTGCCCATCGGACGGATCTGCTGCAGCACATGCAGTGAGTATCCATCTGCACATCCCATAATAGCCAGAAAATCCTCTGCTCAGTGACACCGCCAAGCTCTGCCTACACATTTCTCCCCTGATATTTATTGTTCCTCTTCCTGTCTCCTTGCAAACAGATCCTTGCAGCGATTCCACACGAGAGACCCGATTCTTTGCACCTCCTTCGTGCCCTTTTCCCTAACAAAACTCCTTCTTCTAGCTTAGAACTTCCACTTCTAGCTTCTCACTGTTCTGGCTGCCCTCCCATGGACTGTCTCCTCTGTGGCTACCAGCGAACTGGAGAGCACGGGGGACTGCAGGTGAAAAGCAGCACGTTCCAGGCAGTTATGCAATGCTCGCTCACACCCAGGGCAGCTGGTCCCAGCTCTGAGGAGGGAAACGTTGAACATCTGTATCACACTAATTATGTCAGCACAGACACAGGCAGATCTATAGAGATGTGGATACAGCCATCACAATTCTCCTCTCATTTTCTTGGCACCGCCACCTTTCAGTCAGTTGCTCTCCCAGAACTGCTCAATTACAGTAATTAGTCTTACCACAATCACACTGAACTTCTCTGGGGTGACAGCAGTTCAGAGACACCCCTTCCATGGGTCTGGCCAGCCAAGCTTGTCTCCTGCTGTATTTCTCCCCTCTGGAGCTGTCCCCTTGTCTAACTCTACCCGGTGCCCACCAGGTGAAGCCCGGGACGGGCCACACGGAGCTCTGGGGGGTGGTGGGTGCCCCTTGAGTCACCCTGCAAAGACTCCCCTCCTGTTTCACACACTGCCAGGCCCCATCTGCTCCAGGGCAGGAGGCTGTTTGCAGATTAACTGTGACAGTCACCAGGCTCCCCGGGACAGCTTTGGTCCTTCCAGCCCGGGACACGTGGCAGGAGAGCCCCCCGGGGTGCTGAGGCAGGATGGCCAAACTCCTCCCGGGCTGCAGACCCCGAGCTGGGCACTGCCTGCTGAGGAACAGGCAGCTCAGCCCTGAACCCAGGACAGGTGCTGTGCCCAGCACCACCCTCCCCAGGCTCCTGAGCTGCTCTCTGCCATCCCTGCAGCTTTCCTTCAGCCGTAGTTCATTCCTGGCCATCAAAAACAGACTGTGTGTGCTGTGGTGAATTACGACAGATCCTCAGAAAAAAAGATTCAGTGCCATCCAATTTTGTGGCCAGAAACGATGGAGGAGTCACCGAGTCCCTGCAGCTTCATCATCCCATGACTGCTCCCCGACGGGCTGGCAGAGCCACTGGCACCCCCACAAGTCTCCCACGCCCGACGTACCAGTGAGTGCCCGGCCAGAGGAATCCCACCCCAAACCTGACACCCCCACAGCACCCGGCCAGAGGAATCCCACCCCAAACCTGACACCCCCACAGCCAGCTGCTTGTGCTGCTGCAGACCATCCCCAGCATCTCCCCGTCTCAGCAGGGACTGGCACACAGCTGCACTGCCCCCTCACACACCCCAGCTGAGCAGCCCCAGGTTTTCCCCCGGCTTCCCTCCTCCGTGGGAATGGTGCAGAATGAGTCACAGAGATCTGCAGGGCCACCCTACTGTGGTGGAAACCCTCTGTAGGAAATTTTCCTGACAACCAGAGTCTATTTCAAAAGGGATTTACCCCCACAGATCATCTTTTGCTGCTTCAAGGCTAGAAACACTCCCAGCTCTGCTTCCCAACCATTCTTTTTCTGATCCTCTGTTTGTTATTCACTTATTGCCAGCATTTAGATTGGGCACCAAACCCCAGCAGCCTGTCCCCGGCCACCTCTAATCACCTTTTACTTGCAAATCACAACAACCACTTCACCTGCAGCTCCTCCCCAGGCCTGTTCTGTTACCTCCAAACCTGCCTCGACATAAAAGCTCCTCCTACTCAGCTCACAATGATGTTTATTTCCCTGTCAGCTTTTTTGTGGGATCTGGATAATAATAATAATAATAATATTTAAAATCCCTTCTCCGTGCTTTACTTCCAGCATCCCGAAGAACCAAGGGAAGGACAGGCTGCTTGGAGCCTTCCTAGAACAACATCAAGTAGCAAAACCCTGCAAGTGAGAGGCGAAGCGGCCGCAAGGCACTTGGAGATGGAGCAGGGACAGCCAGGGCACCCCCTCCTGTGCCACCCTCACTCACCTCCTGGTTGTAGACCTGGAGCACCTTCAGAACCGTGTCTTGCTCCCCGCTTTCCACCGTGGCTACCACCGTCCTGAGCTCCATGGCCTCCAGAGCTCAGCTACAGCAGGGGGTGAAGGCAGGAGCAAGGGCAGCAAACAGCTCCCAGGGCTCAGAGCAGAAGGACCTGGGCACACAGACACCTGAAGGGGAGAGAGGAGAGGCTGGGAAAGGAAGGGGATAAAAAAAACAAACCAGAAGAAGAGCCCCAAGTGAGATTGCTCACGGTGGTGCATCCATAAAAGCAGAGCAGATGGATAACCCGAGTAAACCCAGCAGCCAGCTTCCTCTCCCCCTCTAATCCTCTTCTTCCTCTTTGCTTTTCAGTGTTTAATACATGCTCTCCCAGCACAGCACTCAGGGAAAACCTTCCCCCCACCCGGCCAGGGATTAACAGAGAGCAGATAAGAGCAGCTCCCTGAAATAGCTCTGCCTCCTCCCCTGGCTGGCCTGATTTCTGCTGCTGCACACGAGGGGGGAAATAAAACACCCAGAAACATTGCTGCGGAGTCAAAAAGGATGGAGAGGAGAGCCGGAGAGCCGGGAAAGCATCGCCCGGGGCTTGAGGTGGAGCTACCTGCTGAGGCGGTGAGGAGACAGGGGTGATGAGGAGGAGGGTTTGGTTGCAGCGCCCGAGAGGGGCTGTGTCTCGGCTGGTGGCAGGCGCTGCACAAGCATGGGACGCAGTAAGGGGATGTCTGTTCTCCAGCCTCCGGCCGGACCATGTGCCTGCCGCTAACAACGCAGAGCAGCGGATGCGCGTCGGGATGCGGGAGATCAGATTATTTCAGGCGCGGGCAGCGGTTCAGCAGCGGAGCCGGGCGAGTGGGAAGCAGCTCCTCGCGGTGGCAAATCTGTCGAGTCGGAGCAGGTCTGTGAGCTCGGACACCTGCTCAGACACCGCGCTGCGAACCCCTCACCCCTCGTTCCCGGAGCTGTGCCGAGACCCCGGGCTTGGGGGGTCTCCGGGGAGCAACAGGTTGCGGGGCGGGAGGGACCGAGGGCAGAGCCCGCGGCTTGGGAGCAGGAGCCTGTGAGGGGGGCTCAGCCCCGCGGGGATCGGGGATGGGGGTCCCGCTCCATACCGGGGGAGGCACGAGCAGAAGCAGCTCTTCCCTGCCCGGCCCCCGGCTCCCTCCTCACGCCGCCGCCTCCTTCCCCCGGCGGTTTTTGCGCCGCTCGGAGCCGCTCCCAGCGCCGCTGTCCGGCCCCGGGAGCCGGCGGTACCCGCAGCTCGGGGGGGCTGCAGCGGGGCCCGCACCCGGCTCTCGGGGGCCTCAGCGCTGCGGGAGCGGCCGGGACGGGAGGGAAGCGAAGCTCCGGCACCTCCCGAGCCGGCACCTCCCGATCCTCCCGACCCGGCAGCTCCCGATCCTCCCAATCCGGCACCTCCCGATCCTCCCAATCCGGCACCTCCCGATCCTGCCGACCCGGCACCTCCTGATCCCGCTCCTCCCGCTCCAGCCGCTCCGCCGCTTCCTGCCTCATTTCCTGGCCGCGGACCCTCCCCCGCGGGGCTGCGCCGAGCGCCCGGGGGGCGGCGGCAGGGCAGGGCCGGGCCCGGCGCACACAGGCCGGGGAGGGGGGTCCCGGGGTGCCCCGGGAGAGCGGCGGCGCCAACCCGGCCATTCCCCCAGCGCCGGCGGGGCCCGGGGGGAGGTGTCTGCGGAGGACATTGCGCGGAGGCGGAGCGGGGCCCGGGGCGGCTCCTCCCGGCGAGGCGGAGCTGGGGCCTCCATGGCGGAGTGGGGCCGAGGTGAGAGCTGGCCGGGTCTGGGGGTGTCCGGGGTGCGGGTCTCGGCGGGGGTCTCCGCGGGGGAACGATCCCGCTGCGCTGGAGGGGGTGCGGGACGCGGCAGCTGCCCCGGGGATCGGCCCGGGGGAGGCGGAGCCAGGAGAGCCTCGGGAGGGCCCCGGGAGGCCCGAGCGGGCCAAGTGCCCCCGTTTTTGCCGGGTTCACACAGATCTCACCCGAGAGACGCCGCTGGGACGCGGAGCTGGGCGCTGCTGGCAGCTCGGGGCACGTGGCGGGGTTGCTGACCCGGCCCGTCTGGGGACACTTTGGGGACACTTTGGGGACAGCTTAGGCTGCTTTTGTCGAGGAGTTCGGGAGCGTTTCGTGGCGTGAACTCCGCCAGGCGGAGGCGGCACCGGCCGCCGTGGGCAGCCAGAGAGCGGTTGGGCAAGCAGCGCATCACCTGCCACGTTGGGTGAGCAAATAGTGAACGTTCATCCCACTCTTCCTCTTCCCCGCCCCAGGGCAGAGCCCGAGCGCCATGGAGGACATGCTGGATGTGGAGAACAAGCGCATGGCTGACAGCCTGGCCAGCAAGGTCACCAGGCTAAAGTCGGTGAGTCGCCGGGCTCACAGCGGGTGCAGGGCGGTTATCGAGGCTGTGGTGTGTCCACGGTCAGCACCGAGGGCTTCCCACCCGCTCAGGGCCCCATGCTGGTGGTGGCACAACAGCTGACTGTCGCTTGCTTGATGCAGTTCCACTTTTGGGGTTCAGTGACATCATCTGATGGGAACAGCAGGGGTTTGTGACACCAGGGCAGGGATTTTAGCACAGAGACATAAATCAGGGGTACTGCTAAACACACCTCCTTGGGAAAAGTCAGGATCAAAAGGCAGATAAATTATCTTTGAAGCATGCACATCGCTAAATGGTGTCTTAAAGATAGCCCAGTCCCAACAGCAAATCCTTTGGATAGAGCTTTACAGACATCAGTGACTTGAGGAGTCAGGAAGACTCTGCTGCTGTGTCCCAGTGTTTACATCTCCTGTCCTAGATGGGAACGTTTCAGGCGGTCAAACTATTTTCAGCACCAGAGCTGAGAGTTCAACAGCCTGAAAATGAGAACGTAGCTGCGCAGCCCTGTCTGTGTGTGTAGGAGGCGGGGAAGCAGCAGCAGCTCGCTTGTCTAAGGTGCATTTCAAGGATTACCAGCACTAGGTGGGGTTCTCCTCACGTCAGAGTCTCTCTCTCCATTAAAAGCTCATTCGTACCTGTTTCTTGCCCTGTGCAGCTGGCTCTGGACATCGACAAGGACGCTGAGGAACAAAACCGGTACCTGGACGGCATGGTAAGAGAGGGTGAAGGGCAGGAAGCACAGGGCAGCTCCCCTGCAAAGGATTGTTCTGCAGGAGGCTTCTCAGGGCTCTCCCCCTGATGCTGACTCCTCTGATGACTCCTCCCTCCCTCTGCTCTGCCCTCAGGACTCGGATTTCCTGAGCGTGACCGGGCTGCTGTCGGGCAGTGTCAAGCGCTTCTCCAGCGTGGCGCGCTCGGGCCGGGACAACCGCAGGCTGCTGTGCTCCGTGGCTGCAGCACTCGTCCTCCTCTTCCTCATCTGCTACTATCTCGTGTCCAAAGCAGGCACCTGAGCTGGCTCTGCGGGCTCCACAGACACAAACCCACCCCGACCCATGGGCCCGCTGGGCGCCTCGCGCAGCCTGCCCCGCCGCGGGGGCTTTGGGAGGTGCCCCCCAGGGAGCTCTGCTGTCCACCCACCCCTGTCCTCGTGCTGGCTGCTCAGGCTGCTCCTGATGGAACCAGCTACACAGAGTTACACACACAACAGGATTTGATGCTGTTCCCCTTGTGGTCCATGTCCACAGACAATTCAAGGGCCAGTTTTGTTACTGGCACTGGGCACTGGGCTGGGGAGGTGTGAAGATGAAACCAGACCCTGATGGTCCTCCAGAGTTTGGGGTGCTGATGGGTGAGATTTGGAAGCAGGAACGTGTGACATTCCAGTGTCCCCTCGGCTGCCACCGGGACAGTGTCCCCTTGGAGGCTGCAGTGCAGAGCGGACCCCTCAGACGGGGTGGATCTGAAGCTCCTGGTGGAGGGTCCCTGGCACAGCTGGGGCTGCACGGGGGGGGTGGGGTGGGTTTGCTTTTTCTTTGTAAATAAAGCTCTGGGTTTAGAACTTCCTGCTCAAGAGATTTTTTCACGGTGCTTACATGTTCTCAGGGCTAAATACCCCAGCCCAGTCAATCCCTCGTGCTGCCTGAGCTGCAGAGAAGCTGCTGCCTCAGCACCCAGCTGAGAAACAGCAGGTGCTTGGTGAGCGGGGACATGGAGCTCGGAGCTGTCATCTGTCCACCTCCGTCCAGCTGTCTGTCCTGTGGGGGATGTGAAAGCAGGAGACAAGCAGCTGAGGGGTGGGCAAAACACATCCCCCCAGGGTGTTTGTCACAAACCAGGGACGTGCCCGGCCCGCCGGGCAGAGCAGGCCCAGCTGAGCTGATGTCCCTGTCCCGAGAGCCCCTCCCCAGCACCCCGTGGCCAGCCCTGGAGGAGATGGCAGCTGGAGGGAGACAGGAGGTGCCAGGGGATGTGACGCGCCCCGGGACCCGCCACCCAGTGGGTCGCACACCCTGAGAGAACGGTGTTGTCTCCGGGACGGACGGAGGGGCCGGGCCAGGCCGGCGCGGGGGGGCCGAGGCCCCTGGAGCCGCCATGACGGCGCGGACGGAAGTGACGCTCAGGAGGCCGGAAGTGGCACTCGGAGAGGCCGGAAGCGGCTGTGGGGAGGCCGGAAGTGACGCTCGGGAGGGCGGAAGCGGCGGCGGAAGCGATGGCGGAGCTGGAGGCGGCGGGGAGTGGGGCGGGCGGCAGCCCCGAGGCCGGGAGCGGCGGTGGGAGCAGCGGCGGCAGCGGGTGGCGGAGGCCCCATGGGCCGCTCCAGCGCTACTACGGCCCGTCTGCGGCCGAGGCGGCGGAGGCGACGGCCGACCCCGCCGACATCGACGGGCCCAACTTCGACCCGGAAGTTTTCCTTGCTAAGGTGACCTTTGACCCCACGGTGACCTTTGACCACAAAGTGACCTGACCTATCCTCACCCCATGTCATGGTGGAGCCCCCGCCCTTCGGACACCCCCACGCCGGGCAGGGACCCGTGTTTGGGACCCCTTTAAACCGACCCTTAAAGGGACTCCGATGGGCACCCTATGTGCCCGGCCTGGGGGGGCAGCTGAGGACCCCAGGAGGGCCACAGAGGACAGAGGGAGGCTCTTGAGGGACATTCCCAGACCCCAGGGGGCAGCTGGGACTCTGAGGGGAGAGCTGCTCACCCTGGCAGGGCCCTGGGGGGTGCGGGGTGGGTGCAGTTGAGGACCTCAGGGTGGCAATGAGCGGGTGCAGGGGACCCGCGGGGGATGGGGGGGCAGTCATGGCCCTGCTGCCCCCCTCCAGGTGCGCCAGGAGTGCCCGCTGGGGCAGCTGCTGGCCCGCGAGGCGGCGCTGGGCCGAGAGATCCGTGCGCTGGACAGCGACATGCAGACCCTGCTCTACGAGAACTACAACAAGTTCATCTCCGCCACGGGTGAGCACCTCCCGGGAGGGGTCCCGGGCACTGGGGGGGCACCACAGACGAGGGGTCCCGAGCAGTTGAGGGACCCCCCGGGCACCTCGTTCCTCATCCCCAGACACCATCCGAAAGATGAAGGTGGATTTCCGACGCATGGAGGTGGAGATGGATGAGCTGGCAGCCAACATGGCCGCCATCAGCACCTCCAGCGCCCGCGTCAGCGCCGCCCTGCAGGACCGGCACCGCCGCGGCGCGCAGCTGGCAGGTACGGGGGGCCCTGGGGGGGCAGGTCTTGGTGCCTGGGGGAAAATCTTGGGGGTCAGAGAGGCCTTGGGGGGCAGGTGTTGGCACTTGGGGGGCAGATCTTGTGGGCAGGGGTAGATGGGAGGGGGTGGGGGGCTCTTGGGGACAGGGGTTTGGGTTATGGGGCAGCACTGGGGGCTGGATAATGGCAGGAGAGGCTGAGGGGTGGGTCCAGGGGGCTGGAGGGGCCCTAGGGGGACAGGGATGGGGGTTATGGGGCAGCACTGGGGGCTGGGGAGGCTGAGGAGAGGGTCCAGATCCAGCTCCTGGCCCCCCACTCTGCACTGGCCGCTGAGCCCCCCGTCCCCGCAGGGGTGCAGGCGCTGCTGCGGAAGCTGCAGTCGCTGGTGGAGGTGCCGGGGCGGCTGCGGCGCTGGGCGGCGCCGGGGGCGGATCCTGCGCGGGCGCTCCGCTGCCACGCCCGCGCCCAGGCCGTGCTCCGCCACTACCGCCACCTGCCCTCCTTCCGCGCCATCGAGGACGAGAGCCACGCCATCATGGCCGAGCTGGCACAGCGCCTCCGCGCGCGCCTCCGGTGCGTCCACCCCGCGGCCGGTAGCGCCGGGGAGCGGGCTCTGGGGGAGGTTCACTCTGAAGGCTACTGATGACAGCTCTGTGAAATGCCCTTTGGTGGGGGGAGGTTCACTCTGAAGTCTAATGATACCACTCTGTGAAATGCCCTTTGGTGGGGGGGTGTTCATTCTGGAGACTAATTACAGCCATTCCAATATAGCCTTTTTGGGTGGGCAATGGTTGTGGTCCATTGATTCTGAAACCTACTGACAGCAGCTGTAGGGGGCAGCTCTTCAAAAGGTCGGAGCTGTTAAATCTTGAGCCTAATGATAACAGCCCCTGACAAACATTGGTGGGCAGGGGGTTGTTTACCCTGGAGCATACTGTTGGCAACCCCAGGAACTCAGGGGTACAGAGGGTGACTGACCAGGACCGAGAGCTTTTAAGAGGTGACAGTTTATTGGGGTTCTCACTGCTTTTGGTAAGGGACCGTTCTGGATCCTGCTGGGGAGTTGTGGTGACAGTGTAAACTCTGGAACCTACTGATGGTCAGTGACGTTTTTACTGCTGTAACCACCGTTACACGTGGAATGTGCTGATGCTGTGAAGTATTTTTTCTCCCTGCATAATCACTGTTTACTCTGAAGCCTACTGATGACTTTTATCACTTATTTCCTGTTTTCTCACCGTGTCAACCTGGCACTTTCCACCACCCTGAGTGACCACCTCGTTTCCCCTGCTACCCCCCAGGAATGAGACCTTGGACCCCAAGGAGCTGACGGAGTGTGTGGAGATGCTGCTGCAACTGGAAGAGCCGCCCGAGGAGCTGTGTGAGGAGTTCCTGAGCCACGCTGGTGCCCGCCTCGAGGCCGAGCTGGCAGCGCTAGAGGCTGAGCTGCCCCCGGCCACCCCCTCTGCCACCACTGCTGCCACCACCGCTGCCGCCACCGCCGCTGCCGCCACCGCTGCCACAACCGCCACTGCCGCCACGCCGCCCCCGCCCTCCGACATCCTCGACTTTGTCGACCGCGGCAGCTCGACCTTCGTGGGCACCCTGTGCCTGCTGGCCACCTCCTACCGCAGCCTCTTCGAGGGGCGCCCGGGGGCGGGCGACGGCCGCCTGGAAGCCTTCGCCGCCGGGCTGGCCTCCCGCTACTTCCAGCTGCTGGAGCGGCGCCTGGCACTGGAGCGGGGCCTGGGCGACACCTCGCTGCTGGTGCGGGCGCTCGACCGCTTCCACCGCCGCCTGCGCGCCCTGCTGCAGCTGCTGCCCGCCGCCGGGGCCGAGGCGGGTGCCGCGCTGGTGGCCCGGGCGGCCCGGGAGCGCGTCGACCGCTACCTGCGGGCGCTCCAGACCTTCTTCCTGGGGTGCCTGGGCGACGTGCGCCAGGCGCTGGCTGCCCCCCGGCCCCCTGGCAAGGAGGGGCCCGGCCTGCCCGACCTGCTGGCCACACTGGCATCCTCCGTCCTGGGCCAGCTCAAGGCCGTCCTGGCCTACGTGCAGCTCTTCACTGCCAGGGATGTGGCCTTCGCCAGCCTGCCCTACTTCAAGGTGGGCTGTGGGGTTGCTGGGGCTGGCATGGGGAAGCTGGGGGGTCACTGGGGCAGTCTGGGGATGGTACCAGACAGCTGGGGGGTCTCTGGGATTGACATGTGGCAGTTGGGGGGGTCACTGGGGCAGTCTGGGGTTGGTACCAGACAGCTGGGGGGTCTCTGGGATTGACATGTGGCAGTTGGGGGGTCACTGGGGCAGTCTGGGGTTGGTACCAGGCAGCTGGGAGGTCAACGGGATTGGCATGTGGCAGCTGGGGGGGGATCTGGGGCAGTCTGGCTTGGCACGGGGCAGTCTGGGGGCCAGTGGGGTGGTTTGGAGCTTGCACAGGGTGGTTTGTGGGGGCCCAGGGTGTTACATCTGGGGCACCACGCCCCGCTCCTGGCCGCAGGGGGAGTTCTGCGTGGAGGCTGTGCGCGAGGGGCTGGTGGTGGCCTTTGTGCGCTGGCTCTGCCGCACCGCCCGGGGCTTCGCCGACGGCCCGGCCGAGAGAGGGGCCCCCGCTGCCCCCCCAGCCCTGCTGCTGCTCCTTGCCCGCCTCTGCCTCGACTACGAGGCCACCACCATCAGCTACATCCTCACTCTCACCGACGAGCAGTTTCCCCCCCAGGTGAGCCCCAGACACTGAGCCAGTTGTCCCAAAGTGCCCCTGAGGGGACCCTGAATGTCCCCAAGGTGTTACAGCACACCTCTGCGTCGATTCAGGACAGGGTGGGTACCCTGCTGAGCGTGGAGGCATCGGGACCTTCCACCTGTGTTTCTTAGAACATCCCTGAGTGGACCCACAATCTTCTGATTGTTCCCAAAATGTCCCCAAGAGGCTCCCAAGTGACCCTGTGGCACCTCAGACGGCCCCAGGTTCCTCTGTGGCCCTGTACCCACCCAGGACGCAGTGGTGGGGATGATGGCATGGGTGGGGGTTTGCCTTTGTGTGCCCCAGATTTCCTTGAGGGACCCCAGAATGTCCCCAAGTCCCTCCCTGTGCCCTGCTGTCACCCCACATCTACCCAGGATGGCAGAAAGGTCCTCACCTGTGCCGGTGTCTCTCAGATGCCCTCATGGTCACCTCTGTGTGCACAGGGGCATTCTCAGCATCCCCCAGGTGCCCCAGGGAGGCGGCGCTGCGGCGGCGGGGGGCCCGGGGAGCACCCTGCGTGCCCCGTGCCGGGAGCCTGTCCCAGCAGCGCCGCCTCCCCCGCAGGACGCGGGCCCGGCGGTGACCCCGGGGCCGGCGCTGTGCGCTGAGGCGCGGGGGGCGGCGCAGCGGCTGCTGGACCACTACGTGCAGGTGCAGGGCGCCGCGGTGGCGCAGATGCTGAGGAAGAGCGTGGAGACGCGCGACTGGCTGGGCACCGTCGAGCCCCGCAACGTGCGCGCCGTCATGAAGCGCGTGGTGGAGGACATCACCGCCATCGACGTCCAGGTGGGGGCTGCTCTGGGAAACACGGGGGGTGAAGGCCCCTGAGGGCTCCTCCTGTCCCAGAGGATCCCTGGAGTGGCCTCGAGGTGCCCATGAGGCTCTGGAGGGTGTTACCAGGGGTGGGAGTCCCAGAGGGCTCGGGAGGGAGGGGCTGGAGTCCCTGAGGGGTCACGAGAAGATGCCACAGGTCGCCCTGTGATTCCTGAGGATCTCTGAGGGTCCCAGAACTGAGGTTCCCGGGTGGCTGTGGGGGTCCCAGGGGGTGCTCTGGGTGCCCTCAGGGCTGCCAGCACTGAGGGGTGTGCTGCCACAGGTGGGACAGCTCTTCGAGGAGGGCGTGCGGCGGGCGCAGAGCAGTGACTCCAGCCGAAGGGCCTTCTCTGTCTACAGCAGCTCAAGGCCACCCGGGCGCTATGCCCCCAGCTACACCCCCAGGTCAGCCCTGCCCCCCCACCCCCACCCCAGTCACCCCAGGACACCCCAGAGCCCCCCAGTCACCCCTGGGTGACCCTGCAGTAACCACTCCTTCTTCCCCTTGACCCTCTTGATCTCTCCAAACTGTCCCAATGTCCCCCCAGCGCTGTCTCAACATCCCCTGGCTGTCCCCAAGCTGTCCCAGTGTCCCCTGATGATCCCAGAATGTCTCTGTGTCCCTGACTGTCCCTCTGTCACCGTCCCTAGTGCTCCCATGGACACCCACCTGCTCAGCAATATCCAGAAGCTCTTCTCTGAACGCATCGACATCTTCAGCCCTGTGGAGTTCAACAAGGTGAGGACACAGAGGCAGCCCCACGTCCCCAGAGTCCCTCAGCTGCCCTCCTTCCTGCCCTCCTCGTGTCCCCATGACCCCGGTGTTGGGTCCCAGGAGCTGATGACCATGACAAGGGTCTTGTCCCCTGCTGCTCCTCTGTCCTACATGTCAGGACTCAGCTCATGACCAGGGTGAGGATGTCCCTGTGTTCCTGGGCTGACTTGACTCAGGCCTCCCTATGCTCCCAATTGCCAGCCCAAAGGTGTCCCCATCCCCCTGTGTCCCCCTGTCCCACATGTCCAGGCTTGTGAGGGGCAGCCAGGACAAGGATGTTCCTCACATCACCTGCGTGCCCAAGCTGATGGCACTCAGGGTCACCAGGCCACCTCCATTCCCCCATACCTGGTGTCCCCAGTGTCCTATGTAGGGGGATCCCTGGGGACTGGGGGCCAGGATAAGAGAGTCCCAGGCGCTGGTGTCCTGGAGAGCAGCGTCCCCACCTCCCATGTGTCAGCAGTTGGGTGACCAGGATGGGTGTCCTGGGAGCTGGTGGCCTGGAGAGCAGTGTCCCCACATCCCCTTGCAGATGCAGCTCGGGGCCTTCCTGCCTGGGGGGCATCCCCATGCCACGTGTCCCTCTGTCCCCACACCTCGTGTCCGTCTGTCCCCACGGCAGGTGTCGGTGCTGACAGGGATCATCAAGATCAGCCTGAAGACGCTGCTGGAGTGCGTGCGGCTGCGGACCCTGGGCCGCTTTGGGCTGCAGCAGGTGCAGGTGGACGGGCACTACCTGCAGCTCTACCTCTGGCGCTTCGCCGCCGACGAGCGGGTGGTGCAGGGGCTGCTGGACGAGGTGGCTGCCAGCGCTGCCCACCGCTGCCTCGACCCCGTGCCCATGGAGCACAGCGTGGTCGAGCTCATCTGCGAGCGCGGGTAGGACGCGGCGCAGGGGGGTGGGGGACAGCTGTGGCACCAGGGACACGGGGACGGGGGACAGCTGTGGCACCGAGGGACTGCTGTGGCACCAGGGGACGTGTCTTAGGCCCTGTTCTTCATCTGGGGACAGACCCTACCCCAGAAGTCTCCACACATACCCAGGGACGTTCCATGTGTGTCCCCCATATTGCAGCATCCACAGATGTCCCGTGTCCCCACACATGGCAACGTGCAGGGACATCCCCTGTCCCCCCGACCCATCCGGGGTGACCGTCATGGTCACCCCACATCATCAACCCCCGCATTGTCCCCCCACCCTGGTGACACCCTCAGCATGTGCTGTCACCCCGTGTTGTCCCTGCAGCCCCCAGTGACACACCACAAGTATGACATCCCCTCGTACCCAGGAGCCCCCCGGGCACAGCCCCTTTGTCACGGTTGGGGGCAGTAAATAAAATACATGTGAACTGCACTGTGTGTCCCGGCCTGGGGTGGGGACAGGCACGGGGGGCCAGGGAGCAGGGGGGGTGGGTAGGGGTAAGTGGGTCACAGAGATGCCACCTGTGTCCCTGGGCACTGCAAGGGGGTCCCAAAGCAAGGGGGGCAGAGGTGGGAGCACAGCACTGCCCTGGGTGTGCAGTGGGGAAGGGCTGTGCTGGAGGAGCCCTCCACCTCAGGGGGTTCCCACCTCTGGGCTGGGGGTGTCCACAGGGCTCAGGGACAGCTCCCCTGGCAGGGGTTACAACAGGGAATGACATCAACCCATCCCAGCAAGGACTGGCAGCCATGGAAGGGAACCCACTAATGGTCCCAAATCATGAAAGCCAAGGACTGGAAACCTTAATGGGCACCAGCAAAGCACTGGGAACAGTTGGGGGTCATTAACATAGAGCCACAAGCCCCTGGGGACACAAAACAGGACTTGACAGCACTTGTGGAGAAGAAATTGTTCCTCAGCTCCAACCTCAACCTCCCCTGGGGTAATTTGAGGCCGGTTCCTCTTGTCCTGTCCCTTGTTCCATGGGAGCAGAGCCCAACCCCACCCTGGCTCTTGACCCCAGGATTCCAGGGGCAGCCTCCCCAGTGCCCAGTGAAGGGGGATGATCCCTGCCCTGCTCCTGCTGCCCACCCCAGTGCCACAGCCAGGCTGCTGGTGGCCTCCACCCTGCCAGCACTGGGTGTTGTGGTCGCTCCATTTCCAAGCTGCAAGGTGCAGGGGTTCAGCTTGGAAAGCTCAGGGAGGTTTTGCCACCAGCTGTCCTGGCAGAAGCTTGTCCTCATTTCCACATCCCTGGAGCTGATCCCGCTAGGTTGGAACAAAGTGCCCTGGCAGTGAGGTGGGATTTTCATGTTCTGGTTTTCACAAAGAATGGGTAGCATTCTATTTTGAGTGTGAATGTCAGATTTGCCTCAATTAGTGACAAGCAGCTTAATGAGGTCTGTGATGAATGTGAGGGGAGGACTCCCTTCCATGGCCTATGCCTCCTGCCATTATCTCCATGCTGGCACTGAACACCCCCACCCTGCTGCAGGGACACCTCAGTGCCAGGGGGTGGTGGCACCGCTCCCACCACGCAGGGTTCTGTGCCTGGCATCTTGTTCTTGGTCTCTGTGCAGGCTGCCCAGGGAGCTTCTGGAGCCTCCTGCCCTGGAGGTGCTCAAAGCTGCCTGGCTGTGGCTCTGGGCTCCAGGTTGTGCTGCTTGGGCAGGGAGCCCTGAGCCAGGGGACCCCCGAGGCCCCTCCCCACCCAGCCAGGCTGTGACCCAGTGAATCTCCCAGCTGGGTGCTGACAGTTCTGCTCCTGAGGGGCTTGGTGCCCCCCCCACGGGGACTGAAAACATCACCTGCCCTGCTCCCCATCACCCCGAGATAAGACAACTCCCCTTAAAAGATGCAAATAAGCCTGAAAAGCTTAATTTTCAATACAATTTAGAAAAAAGACCTGAAAAGGCTTTATTTTATTGTCCCTGAAAAGCCCTGTGGTGGTTCTGGAGGTTTGGAAACGCAAAGCCCTCGGCTGCTGAGCTGGATTTTCAGCATAAGCTACTTAGAGTCATTTGGGGATTTGTCTGAAAGTTTGGTTTTTGTGCTTTCCTCCCTGGTGATTCTGGCAGCAGTCGGGTCACTGAAAACCATTTCAATTAATAATATTTTCAGGCTAATCCCTGAACAATCAGAAGATAAAATCTGGGTACAAACTTTACAGGAAGGTGCCCCATGGGGAGTGCCAGCTGCAGAGCACTGCCAGCTGCAGAGCACTGCCCTGTGCCTGTGCCACTGAGGAGAAGGGGAGGAGGTGAAAACACCAGGATTCAGCATCTGTTTCATCACCAGCCTGTCCTC
>JAOEGS010014386.1:0-11142 GCA_025447755.1 Corythornis vintsioides
TTAAATAATAATAAAATATTATTATGCAAGGGAATTAATATGTGTATATCTGGCCTTTTGCCTTTCAGTTACACTCAAGTTAACTTGGTTGAGGTCAGGTAAAACAGTGAAGTTCTAAAGTACTTGAAGAAATGGAATGGATTTTACAATGAAGTCAATTTCTTGAGAAAAAATAAACTGGGTCCTAAACTGTGAAGGTTATTCTAAGACATGCTGAGCAAAGTAGCAATCAAGATATTGATACAAAATATTGTTTTGCCTTCCAAACTCAGCATTTAGAATAAACCAATTATTCTACAGCTTGTGGTAACAAATTTATTAACCTCTAGTACACAGTAATCACACTTGTGTGCACAGTTAACTGACGGTTGTTAAGAGACTCCAGATACTTCATCTTGAGATAAATGGAATTTTATTTTTAGGGAGAGAGTTATTCCTCTTTATAATAAATGTATAAAAGTGTGATATTGGGGATATTCACTGCATGCAAGTCATCTTTTTTTTTTTTTTTTTGTTAGCATCATATAAATGATCTTATTAAATAACTTATTTATGCAAGAATACATTTGAATTTATTTTCAAATTAATGCAACTCTTCAGTTGAGTGCCAGTCAGATCATAGCATTAACCACCTAGTATAAGACTGTAGAAAAAAAAGCAGATTTTCAGTAACATCTTGGTAAACACAGTTCTCTACTGACAATGAAAAATGACATAACAAAATGGGTATTTTGGTGTAATTTGGCCCATGTTAGACTAATATATCCTTCAGTTGACTTTATTACAGCTACAGTGTTTTAGCTTATTTTTTTTCTGAAATGCCTGTCCACAAGGATCTATAATTTGACCTACCAATTCTGTAATGACTACCAGAACTGAACCTGGTATGTTAAGCAACCTTTCTTTATGGGAAACGGGATAAGGGATACACAAAACGGGATACACAAAAATAATGAGAGCAAGATGGCAAGAACATGAAATAAGATTAAGCAAAAATTGTGGTCGTCTTCAGCTGCATTACACTTCATCAGTTGTTCCGTTTTAGCACACCAATCTACATTTAATTGAGAAGGATCAGAAAGTATTCCAGAGTAAAGCAGTACTGTAAAAATGTTTTCATTAGATGGCAGAAATCAGTTAACTGGTGTGATAGACAACTGTGAATGGAGAAGGAGTGGCTTGGACAAGGACATTGTAAACCTTTAATGTCATGCACAGTGACATGGCATTTTTTTTAAGATCTTACTGGAAAGTAACTCTATTTATTTTTTTTTTTCTTTGTGAGATGAATGAAAGCCCTATTCTCATATTTCTCTGTCCCTACACCAGGTATAACTTGACTTCAGTCTGACTACAGTTGGGTTTAGTCCATGTATACACAAACTTGTTATTCTTAAAGGGAAGCAGAAAAGTGTTTTCCTCAACAGTTCAGCACTTGTCTGAAATGTCAATTAACCACATTGGCTGAAAGCCTGAAAACTAGACTACTAAACCAGCCAAGCAAGAAGAGGAATAATGAGTGGGGTTTTACACCCAGTGACAGGGCTGATGTAAGGAAAAGGGAAAACCCCATGCAGCTGAGAACTGGAAACTGAGCAGATCTTGGAGGGTAGTTTGTTTTGGTAGCAATGAGCTATGAAAGGCAGTCAGCTGCTTGGATACCAGATACTGATACTAGATGTGTTTTAGAGGAGCTGGCAACTGTGCAGTGGCACAGTTGTGGCAGTCTACAAATACTCTGGAACACATCAGTGTTTGGGATGGTATCCTACAAAGTGGTTGTCAATTGGGTGATACAATCATAGTATGTGACATAAGGTTTTATCACAACTATGCACACTTAATCACACAGATACAGTTTCTACATCTATTTCACATAGCTAAATATCACCACTTACACTGTATTTTTGTTGATGTTATCTCAACTGAGGAAAAGATAAAAAGAAAACATTCCCCACTGACCCCTCTCCCTTACATTCTGCAACATGAAAGAAAAACATGAACTGTTCATTTAAATTCCTGCTTAGGTGAATTCTTTGGACTCCAAGACGCTTACTCAAACTGTTATGATCACACTATAAAGAACAAACAAATTTTTGCAATTGGGCTGAAATTCTATTTGTCCAGTAATGAAGATTAGAGATTCACTGATTGTTGATTAGATAGGAGCCAGATTCCTAAAAAACAACATGTAGACATCTTTCCATTATACTTATCATCACATAGGCAAACCAAAAAACTCACGAAACAGTCTGTTCTTGCAGTACTATTGCAATCAGACAAAAATGCTTAAGAAAGTCACCTGACCATCTATAAATTCTGAAAAATTTCTGTTAGTGAAATATAGACCATTACTTCTCCCACCTTACGCTTCCCAGTTTCCTTTGTACAGAAGCCAAAAAATTAATTTAATAATACCGTCAAATGACTGTCTTCACTGTAACAAACCTTAAATATTTTTCATTTTCTGGCTATAATAAAGATATCCTGGAAATTTTAATGTTCAGACAATGATGACAGAACACACATAATTAAAAAGTAATAATGGAATAATACATGTATCCAACATTCATCATAAAAAGAAGCATTTTGGAGAATAATAAACCCAAATAATATTTCTAAAAAGCTAAATTTCAAAGAATTAAGATACTATAGTACCAGGTTTGGCCAAAAATATTGTATTTTTAACCAGCAACATTTGTGAGGGGCAGTAACTGTACAATTACTTTTTTTTTCTAAAAAACTATTTATGTCCCTCAAACGCCACACAATACATGCATTTAAATGACACTTGAAGAACAGCAAATATGATCTTTATTTTTAAATACTGCAAGTTAAAAAATCTGACACCCCTCCTCCTCAAAAAAAACTCCAACAAAACAAAGTATAAAAAAAAAGAAAAAAAGGTCAAATAAGGTTGTCCTGCAGCATGGTAAATGAGGCCTCTAGCAACAGACTTCAGTTTAGACTGTATTTTGAGATTAAAAAGCCACCAACATCTGAACGATTTTATGTTTTTCACACTATCTTCAATATCTCCCTCTACTCTTTCCTGCAGCACAGCTACTGTGAAAAAGCTGGAATGCAATGTATAGTAGAATTCCTTTAACTAGCTAAATAGTGAACCTCAACGCATTGCTGACTACAGAGAAATGCTTCTGGCTGGACTGATAAAACTCGAAATGTTATAGGTAACCAAAAGTTAAAATAAAATTTAAAAAAAAAAAAAAAGAGGAAACATCAGTAGCTCTTCTCCTCAAACTGGATGTAAGGTTTGCGATATCTCTATTAAACTAACAAACTGGACAGGGAAAGATGGCTTTAGTTGTTTAATGAATATTACAATTTATGGTTTATTTCAAAAGAGGGACTGTATTTACAAAAATGTGAATTTCTAAAATACTGTCGTTAATTACCTACATCAGGACATCTTTATTTCCCAATTTCTGATGGTCTCCACAACATATTTACTTTACTGGTCTCTTTATCTAGAGGTAGGTTATTTGTAGGCCTTGTTAATATGCAGTGCACACTTCATTAGTTCACTAATGTATAGTCTGCCGGATAACCATGCACAGAGCTCCAAGAACAGCAGCATATGTAATAAATTAATTGGCTAAATTATTTTTTTTCAGGTGGGTTAACATGTCTTTGTTTTCTCCTAATATTTCATTCTTTTGTGAAGAATGTGTAACACAGAAGGAGTCATGAGGTTAAGTAATCTGAGTCTTCTGCACCTTACAACCATAAGTTAGGAATCTAGCAATGCCCTTATATTCAGCCCTTTTCCCCCCATTTGCAGTTTTTGCACATCATGCAGTCAATTCTGACTGATTATTCTCCACTTTCAAACTTAAAAAAGTGATTCAAAATCATGTGGCAGTATGATTAAAAATTACAGTCCATACCCTTTGACAATTAAAAGTCTGAACTATAAAAAGTAAACTGCCCTTATAGCTGCAACATACTATATATGTAAGGACAGTGCCAGTTAATTTGTGAAAAAGGCAAGTTTAAGGTTTCTGTAAAACATGTATTACAGCTCTCTTGTGCTAGTGAACATCTAGAATACACAGGTTCCCAAGTCGTTTTCCTTCCCTCCTCCCCTACTTAGGACATTCAAAGAACTCACATAATTTTGGCAAAGTTAAAAGGGTTACTGTCTTGATGTTTTTGCCTTCAGCATCATGTTAGAGGCACAAAATTCTGGAGTCAAGCACTGTAAGGCATAGTAGAAACCACCAATTAAAACAACAGCACAATCACCACAATGGAATATACTGCAAGTGGGAACAGCTGTGTAATTTAAAAAGGAAATGTTTTTCTGTAAACTGTCACACTGCAATGCTGTGTTAGGTGATTCATGTAAAGCTTGCCTTAGCATGCTGAATTTTTTTTTCCAGAACATGTTCAAATTACCTAAACATTGCCACAGTTTCAACTTACCTAAAATATACCAGAAGTAGCCCAGTGGCACGCACTCTTGAAAACTTTTGCAATCACAATATAACTGTAAAGCACAAGTAAACTTTTGTTTTGTTGTTATACAAAAATTCAGAACCACATTTCCCTCTCCTCCACCCAATATCCCATAAGAAAACAAAGCAAATTAAAAAGACTCCAACAAACCCAAGTGTTTGTTAGACACCACTTCCAGAGCTGTTTCTCCCCACTTTTTTTTTTTTTTTTTTTTTGGTCTACAGTTCCATTTATAGCACTGAATCCAGCATGGACAATATACTCCCAGGTTGATAGAAGAGATATTATCAACAGTGGAATTGTGAAAACAGCAGCTTTGTTGCATTTACAGCAAGATCAGGACCTACTTTATGCGTTAAGAGTCACTGCTCTGATCCCCTATTCAGAATGTCAGTGTCACTTTTTACAACCTAGATCTATATGCCTTAGCTTTATTAAATAAAACACTTTAGCTCCTTAAAATTATTAACAAAAGTGACTTTTTGGTTGTTGTTATATCCAAGGTTCCTGCAGTTTCTGAAAGACTGATCTGATGATCTGTATTTTTATATATAGTACTTTTAGGGCAACAGCATATACTCAATAGTACTTTTGTGCAACCATTTGAAATATCTCTCAATTTACTTTTCTAATAAAGCCTATTAAATTTATATTTAAAAGCTCATGTTCCAATTCTAGATATAATGGCATAAGTTCTTCTAGTAAGACCGGTTTCTACACCTGTATAAAGCTCTCACAAGAATGTGAATGGCCTCTGTCTGGTGTCTCCATTTTACTTATACTCTGGAATGTGCAATGATTTTATACAGCACGATGCTAGTACCGCTCTGTACTATAGTAATCATTTTTGTTTTGTAAATAAAAAAACAACAACAAATCCCTAGTCAGAAATAAACTGACAAAATTTACATTCTTCTCTCTTAAAAAAGTAAATAAAATAACATTATTTAAAATGTGAATTAGCTATAAGACATACAATACAATTACATAGATACATATCAATACAGCACATTCAATTTGCCAAAAATTAATGATTACAAAGCCAATATGGATGCTGCCATATATATATATATAGATGTATGTACAATGATTATAGCATTCATAATTGCACTATACCTACAACCAGTTTTAAATTACAAGGTGTTTTAACAGGGAGCAAAAAACAGCAACTGTTCTTATTATTGTTGTTTTGGAGTTGGGAGGGTTAAGGATGAAAAACATCTCATTAGCATTTATGGTAACTTTGGTAATCAACTAATAAGCCATTATTTTTTCCACCTCCCACCTGCTGCAATGAGGCAGCAATTTCTGTGTTAAGTGCACTCTAGTGCTATTTTGTATTGCAGATCATCAACCCAATTACATGTCTGAACTCTTGAGTTTTCTATAGCTTGCTAGCAATCATGCACCTGGTCAAAAAACACCTTTCAACTTAAGCTGCAGAATAAAGGCTCATCAATGTGTGCTGCATTTTTTTTTCGTTAAAAAAAACCTGCAAATTTATATTTCAAGAATTATTTTCTCACTCTTTCATTTACACTAATAAATCTTTTCTAAAGAACATTGAGGCTACTTTTCATGAAAGCCTATCAAATGTCTGAAAATCAGTTAGTTAACAAGCAACCTTATCAAGAAAGGTTCCTGAACATCATCTCTCATCAATAATTTCTTACTATACAACTAAAGGTGCCTTGGTATTATTACAGAAAACAATCTCATGCCATTTCTGATAAAAGGAGAGACTTACACTGACTTTAAATTAGTAGACCACATGCGTGTGCTTGCTGCACCTTGCAGTGTATCTGTTCACGCTTTTGGTTTTGGCATTACAAAAGTGGAACATTTTCTAAAAGAGGAAACAAATGAGCTGAAACTGTGTGTATTTCTCATTTGGCAGTTGACTCAATCAGGTCAGTTCCCAACCCATTGGTTTGGCATTTCAATCAGTATCTTACGTTGTAAAGAGCATTGGTTTTATAAAAAGCCAGATTTGGCAACATTGATTTAATACAATAAAAATACTTTTTCTATTGTGGAAAAAGAACACTTAAAAAAGATCTAACTTAAGAAAAAAAAAAAAAACAAACTCCATACAACTGAAAAAAACCCCCACTGTTTCAGGCTGTACCCACTGGGGAAAATGTAGTGTCTATGACATTTCTATTTGGCATTTGTGAATAAAAGTAGAGAAAAAAATGCACATGGCAATTAAAAAGAGATTCTAACATATTTCACGTACAACCCAGGCTGTGTCTTAATTATTTTGTTACTGTCTTCTGTGCACCTTTCTGAACTGTTAAAATATGGTTAAATTTAACATCCTTAGACATCTGTTATTCTGTAGTTCTATTTTGCAATCCAAGTATTCTAGTCTCAAAAGTGAAGACAGAATTAAGACACCCATGTCAAGAATTTCAAAGTCACAGTATCAATACTTTTGATCCTTCAAAGAAAGTACATACTGTAAAATTAGAATGATTACTTGAATTGTGATGATTTTGACCAAATCACTCAACAGAATATATTTTACCCAGGAACTCATCTGGGAACAAAAAGGCCATTGTACCTTGTAAGAGATAAGGGGGGAAGGGAATGAGGGAGAGAGGAAGGGTCAGGGAAAGAGGAAACCAGCTTGGTTTTGCTTCAGTAGCAAAAAACTGCTATCCTTTGTAAATGTACAACTGAGAATTTAAAACACATTGAGTCACAAGGTTTTGCCTAAAAAAATGAGGAAATATGCTGTGAATGTACTTCAGCATCTTTTGGCTTTCCTCAGTATAGTTTAAATAAAATCATAATATTAACTACAAACTCTGTGGACATTCACAGAATCCAGACCAACAATAAATTAGTATTATGCAAATTGTTTTCACAGATAATACAGTCCCTCTTGGTATATCCTCAATCACGCAAGTTGGTTTGAAGGGCCTCCTAGGCACAGTTAGACCAGGTTGTACTCCTTCAGGTTTAACTGTAGAATTGTGTCCTTGACAGCAGCAAAGACGAAGCGAATATTCTCTGTGTCTGTAGCGCATGTGAAGTGGGAGTAGATAATTTTGTCACTGTCTGGATTCAGGTCTACGAACATCTTCAGGATAAACTCTCGAGCTGCTTGTGCATCCCGTTGTGGTCCTGGTAATTAAGAAGAGAAAGTGTTTTCTTAACAGAAATCAAGAAAGGCTCAAGATGTGGTGCTTATGAAAGAGAAGACGGGAATTTTTTACACTAAACAATAGTACAATTTACTGGCACTTTCTTCCTGGTAGGAATTATGAAAAAAAAAAAAAAAAAAAAAAAAAGAAGGGAATTTCAGAAGTTCATCATGTTAGAGCTTTCAAGTCACAGCTGCTCTTTTCCTGCTGACTATCCTTTCTTTGGTAAGATAACATTTATAACAGGTGATGTCTAACTACACAGAATTAAAAACAAAAAACTAATTATCCTAGTAGATCCTTAAAAATGTTAGTAGAATTGGTGAATATTCAGTCTACACCTGCTATATTTAAATTATATTTAAGTTCTTTTAGTATTGCAACATTTACTAGTTTTATGAGGATTTTAATAGATGGCATAATGAAATTATATCCTGTACTGGTTTGACACTGTCACCATTAGAACTTACTGTTCTATTTTTAGTGATAATAAAGTACTCTCACTCTCCAGCTGAAGCTTTTTGATTGTAAAAAGCTCACGTTCTAACAGATCACTTGTTATCTAAATTATGTATGATAATGATCCTATCATATCTTAATTAAAGTTGTAATTGTCAGTAGGATAGAGTCTATGTAACCAAACCACATGTTCTGCTTTACAGAGACAGAAGGTAAATTAATGACTTTCAGACTGTAACAGTGAGGATTCATTCATGTTCACAGTCTAAAGAGCAGGGCAGAAACAAGAACACTATCTGCAAGCTGTTGAATTCTGTCCTATCATTCCACTGCCGTTTCCAAAGGCCATTATTTAACTTTAAATCCTGACCCCAGCTTATGAAAAAGGATAGAATGTGGTTCACTGCTAATATCACAATACAAAGTCAAGAATTTTCCATTAGTTACAATTACGTACAATTAACTACAGCATAAAATAAAATCCTAGTAGTCTAATAAATCCCGTAAGAATTCAATTGTACTTTAAAAATGTAGATCATTAAAAATTGCAAAGCACTTTTTTTTAAAGAGCAAAATGTATCACAGGGCAATTTGATGAGGCTATTATAATTTGCCATTACTGCAGTGTAAATAGATATGAACTCTGATGCCATTATACTTACCATCATACTCTGGAAAATAATCAACTAGATGAGAGTACATAATTTTCTCCTCTAAGAGATCTTTTTTATTTAAGAACAGAATGACTGAAGAGTTCTGGAACCATGGATATGTGATAATTGTCCTAAAGAGTGCTTTGCTTTCTTCCATTCGATTCTGGAATAAAGAAGAGAGTGGAATTTTGGTGGCCACAAAAGTAATTTCTTTAAGAAATAAATTCTTGTAATTTCACTTCATTTGGTAAACGGATCTGTTTCATGTTTTGCACCTTCCTACCAATATGTAACGTTCAAGTAAATAAATAAAAATTAATAATTATTCAGTTAATTAACTATGCAGGCTTTTTTTCTTCAAATTCAACTGCCCAAGCATAAGTATTCTTTAAAATACTACTTATGAACATGAAAGATGTAACAAATGCACATTACATTGTTAGACCCCTTTGAAGTAGAATTATTTCTTATGGCATGAAGAGACTCTCTTGGTATAGGGATTATTTCAGAGTGTACATCACTACAAAATGGCCATTACCACATCTCCATCTGCAGAATGAAGCAAACAGCAAGGAGAAAAGAGATGAGGAAGCTGCAGACACATTTTCTAAGGAGCTGGGCAAAGGATGACAAGCTGTACAAATCAGTTAAGGTCAGAAAAGACCTCACTCTCCTCAAGATCCATCATGAAAAGATCTATGAATTCCCATGATCCTTCTCAAGGAAAAGACCACAAATGCTATGTGCTGTCCTTACAACAGAAGAGTGGAAAGAGACAGGATATCATTAATTATCTTCTCTGAATGTATGTGCAACACTTCAATGCTCCACAGACAAGTATGCCTTCACAAAACATTTATGTAACAAAGGTGGTACTATTAGAACTTTAAAAGGTCAGATCAGTCAATTCGAGGGATTCAGTGCAAATTTCCTATCATTCACATACTTCACAAGCATCCTGCAATGACTTGTAAAGATACTAATCAAGAAAATTCCCTTTCAATTCGTTTCATGGCATATATGCTATGCATATGTTATTAAACGATTGCTAAGGTCAATGCAATTTCACTGGAAGAAAACCTTAATTTTGGATGCAACAATGTAATGAAAAGTCAAGCGAACTGAGAGGAGGGGAGATCCAACAGATGTTCTAACTTCACAACTCAGGTTGGGAATTTTTACTATTTTTTTTCTCATTCTTCTCAGTACCAGAAACTGCACTTACAGTGTAAGAAAGCAAAGTACTGAATTATGCCCTAACAAGAAGAAAGATATTCTTCTGGTATGGTGTCTTCTCTACAGTATATTTGATATATATTTACCTTCTGTTGGTGTGTAGTTGTAATAGAACCTAAAGAGTCTATCTCTTCTGTTTCCGTAACTCTCACCCTCAGTTCAGTGGTTTTTTTTTTTACCTGTAATTTTTTACCTGTAATTCTTCCCTTAGCAAGCAAATAAAAATGCTCACAAGTTGCTTTGAATATGATAAATCTCACTGGCTCTTCCCTTTCCTTATGTAGACAGGATCTTAATAGATACTAAACTCTCAGCACTTTTTAATAACTGTCCCAAAACCCACCACTGTAAACCTGAAATTAATACATACCATGTATCATTACAAAAAGAAGAATTATCCTCTGGCTTCTCTTTTCAAAACCATCCCACCATAGTATCAAACCATTTGATTTTCAGTTTCTATTTTAACAGTGAGGAAGTTTAAAACAAGACAAAGACACCCCAAAAGGACAGAGATAGAATGCTATAGCTTCAATACCAATGTAAAGTGATGTACTTCCTAGGAAAACATTAAAATCTGTATTTTTAATTTAAAAAGAACTCAGCATAGTTATAGTGAAGAGCACATGCAGTCAACTTATGTGTGGTAGCTGAAATATATCCTACACAAGCTTTGAAATGAGTACTAAGAGAAGAATTAATTTCTTTCGTTACCAACATGTACAGAAGTTGGATTCAACAATGTACTTTAGCATAATTTTAACTGCAAGTACTTCTGCCAAGCTACTCCTTTACTTCTCATCAGGCTTAAGTCAAGATCAGACTGTTGGATGCTCTGTTAGAAAAGAAGTAGGAAAGATCATCATATACTCTTCCCAATAGGCAATCTTCTACATATTCTGCACTAGGACACTGAGACAACTATATCTGGAGGAGAAATTCGGCTTCATTTCACCAGAAGATACTAATTATAAAACCAGAACCTGAAATTTACAGTTCAGTTCCAAACTGACTGATGGAGCATCTCCCTTATGAGGAGAGGCTGAGAGAGCTTGGGCTCTTTAGCCTGGAGAAGAGGAGGCTGGGGGGGGGACCTCATTAATGTTTATAAATATGTTAAGGGTGAGTGTAGAGAGGATGGAGCCAGACTTTTCTCAATGTCA
>JAOEGS010014389.1:0-10556 GCA_025447755.1 Corythornis vintsioides
AATGAGAATTACTAAACTGCTACAGTACTAGGTGTAAGTAATAGTTTTTTAAAGAATAACCTCCTTGTATTTGCTGGATTATTTAGATGTGCTACATTTCCCATGATACCTTTAAAGGAAGTAATTCTTAGAATAGGCAAAGTACTATAGTAACATTAAAAAAACCCCAAAAACAGCTACAACCCAAAAAATCCATCAGATCAACCAAACTTCAAAAGACTGAGAAAACTAACATACTTAAATCTACATTAATTTAATATAAATCTAAATATTAACAATAAGAATTTTCCATTCATTTTCTCTGCTCCAAAAATCTTCAAATTAGATTGGTCTAGATAAACTATATTTGAGATTTGAGGTATATTTCTGGCCCTCCTTCTGCTTTGTTAAGTTTTCATAACTGGGACTAGCTGCAAAATATTAATTTTAATAGATTTTACCTGTGAAGTAGAGTTGTAAATTATTTGTCCAAATTCACATCTGTAAATTGGGAGAAATTGTTTTGGTAGGGGTTGAAGTTTTCTCACTGTAAAACTCTTGGGCTGTTCCCTTTTCTTGAGCAACTCTGAAGTCAGAAAGACTTAACTGCAGTACAACTCCAGAATGAGTATATATACCCTTTGGAAGGAACAAATTATTTTCACTTCAGTGAATGCAATTTGTTCACTTATTTTTTAAGATCTGAAATATTATTGTTCCTGAGTTCAGGTTTGTTATGTGTTCTGGCTAATCTTGTGCTATTGCAGAAATGCTACTGAAACTCCCTCTCAACCCTGTGTTTCCATTTGACACCCAAGAAAAGCAGAGAGGCTAAGCTCACTAAACCATAACTGGCAAGGGAACTGAAGAGGTGGATAGAAGCAGAAATTAATCTGACATGAGAAAAAAAGAGTAGGAATACTACATGTCTTGAAAGCCAGCAGTTTTCAAGCTCAAATAGAAGTCTAGCAAGCATTTCAGATTGAGATGTCTATAAAAGTCAATGGGAAAGAAAACAAATTCCTCTCTTTTTCCTGCCAAAGCCTATTTCCTAAAACAAGGTAAGCATTAACCAAGATTAAAGTGTGTCTGAAAAATAAAACGTCAGATATGATCCAGCTAGGAATATATTCTGTTAATCCATCCAGGAGTCATGTTAGCATGCAAGCACACTCAACTCTCATTTCTATGCTTTGCTGGAATTTTCTATTGCAAATTACTGTTACTTTTATGAAGCATTTTGTAGGGTTGTTTTTTTTTTCCTCTTGTTTAAACTTCAATTATAGAAGAAATATTTGAGGGATTGTACAACAGACCATAGCAATGCCTTCATATTTATTCCTCCCTAAAGAATCTGAAAAGGATATTACTTGCCAATGAAGCTTCCTTTAAGATGTTAGAAAGCACGTGGTATAATCCTAACAGGCATTGCTGGCATTTACTTTGTTGTTAAATTGTAATTAAAAATATTAATTTTCTTGTTTTATGCAAGTTTTTAATCATAAAAAAAAAATATCTCAGGCAGAACAGCAGAAGTCACCTCTGTACAAATACTTCACATGAGATGTCTGTTTTGAACAGCTGGACAAGAATTAATTTCATACAAAGAGAAGGCAAATTTTTAACATTCAAACTATAATGACTTTAGACAGACCCTTAAACACTATTACACAATACTAGTGAAGTCCCACCTGAATGACACTGCTTTTCCCGCCTCTGAATTATCACAGTAATGATTCACTTCAGAATATATGAAGGTAATTTTGGCAGCTGGTTTATTTTTCATAACAAAGGCCACATTTACCAAGTTGTCCTGCATAAGAAGCATAGATATTTGAAATGAAATGTAAGTCTTACTCAGTTTATTGAAACCAATCTCCTTTATTTTTCCTGTGAAGCATTGTCTTACTCATCTTACCATCTTGTAAGACTCAAGAATTATATATAAAAAAACGTCATCCTCTGCAGGGAAAAGTGTCTGTAACTAAATCCTATCATAATATTCAGAAAAGCACCCTTACCAGAGCACAAATTCCTGTTTCAGGAAGCACAGTGTGTTAGGTGGCTTACAAAGAATGCTTGTCATGAAGAGGGGTGAAAACTGCTACTTAAGCCCTTACAGAGAAAGGATGCTTTCTTTATCCTCAATGCTAGTGAATGATATAATGCTAGATATGTCCATTTTAATTCTGCCCACTGACCTGTATGGTAGTGATCTGAAGCACAAAGATTTTGCTTTGTTAAGGATAATTTAGGATTTAGCTGATTGTCTGGGCCTTCAGTGTTTCAACTTTTATTCAATAATACTAAATTTCCATATGTTAGCGGCAGATGAAAGATTTTAGTTTAGCAAGTTCTGTCATTTTGTGACATTAATGATAGTATACAAAGATGAATTCATGTTACTCTCCAAGGTTTGTTACAATATAATGTATGTACCTTGGTTTGTTACCATAACCAGTGATATCTGAAGTGCCAGTCTATGCCAAGCTTTGACAAAGACTAAAATCCTTCTTGTATCATTGATATCACAGATGTAAAACTACAGTTAATTCTGCATGCAATGCCTTCCTAACATAGGAGACCTTGAGTAGCAGAATAATGACGGTCCCCAACTAACATAAGCCTACAAATAGACAGTGGTATGCAAGAAATATCATTCTTTTCAGCTGTCTACTGAACTTGATGGGAGTGTGTATTTACGTTTTGTAAAGATAGTGTATTACATTTGAAATCAAAGTATGCCAGAAGACCAAGACCGCCACATGCTTGCCCACTCTGTAAACTAAAGTTATACTGATCTTGAGGGGAAAAAAAATAAACATAACATAAACCAAAGATTAGCATTAGAAATCTATAAACTGGAAAATCAGGATCATTATTGCTTTCACAGTCTAAATTAGCATATGTAGTATAAAGTATCATACGTGCATATAATGTCAGTGTGAATTTTGAAAATCTATACAAAAAATAACGCAAAAAACTATAAATATAATGTAGAATTGATGTTACTTTAATAATGTATAAGTTACTGTCCGTAAGATTTATATACATGATTAATTATTTTAGTACATTACTCATTTTATAGTTCAGTATTCATGGAGGTCATGCATACAGCATTGTGTAGCATCTCTTGCAATAATTTATTTGCGAAATTGTGTATTCAATTAATATGGTAATACTTGATAAAACATGTATATAGATCCACATCTGATCTAAGGGCTTTGTACCTCTGATATACAGTGCTGTTGTTGTTCAGAAATGCTAAGAATAATATGTAACACTCGAGGACTAGTCTGTGACCTTTAGACATATTCCTGCAGAAATATCACATGGGTTATGTATTGATGCAAATACTCTAGAAAGTGGAGAAATGAAGGTAGGAATATGATTATTTGCTAAAGGGCTTTTGCACTCTACCTATCTGACTAATCCTATCCTATTCCCTGAAGCAAAATTCATAAATTACTTTTTATTTCTATTTTGTTATTGCCTGTATTTCCACCCACACAGAGTCAGTATCACCATTTTTTGGCTATAAATAGAGAGCTCTAGTCCAGTGTATGGGCTCTGTTCCAGTTTGCAGCTGAGAATGCTTTGGACTTGTATCATCTGATGCAAGCTCTTTTCACATGGCAGAGTTCTTTCTAGCTTCTTGAAAGGCTGTGGGTGTGAAACTAAAATGTACTCTTGAAATGGCCTAGGCAGGTACCTAATTTTGTGAGCTGGTGTAGTACTTAATGCAGAGAAGGCCCAATTTACATTTTGGTAGTAAACATTCAATTATGTATATGATTCCTTCTTCTTCTGAGCTCTTCGTACTTCTGTGACTGTGCTACAGCAGAACACTGAAGTGTCTGTGATTGTCTTGCAGTAAAATACAAAATGTGATCTAAATCACCCAGGGTTTTTTTATATTGTCCAGCACTATTTAATATATCATTATTTATTACTTTATCTTTGGAACTCTCATCTGCCAGAAGTATTCAGCTTTATTCACACCCTCGGGAAACACAAGGAGACTCTTCTATACAGTCAAGATAAATTGAAATTTTGCCTCTCACATGGACAGAATATCCCCTAAGGGACAGCATAACATCTGTGCTTTCTGCCAACGTGAGAAAACTGGTCATGGTACTGACAAGCAACAATGGTGGCACAAGAAATTTACCTTGTCCTCCAATGCTTTCTCTACTGAAAAAAAAATTAAAATTATTTTGCATATCACTTGCACTAATAAATTTTCTTATCCGTTAGATAGGAATTAGAAACAATTTCCTTTATAGTTCTTCAGCTGTCAGCCTAAGTCCTAAACCTTAACTGGAGTGAGAATTTTAGAACAAAGTATATACTGATCCTTCTCCTGGAAAAGTTGGAGACATTTTAGGAAATAAAATGTTTGTAGAACTAATGATAGTACTTAACCTCTCAAAATCATGTATATGACAGTACAAAGTGCAAGGTAATAGCAAAAACTTTAAAATTACATCCCTACTAACTGTATAGATAATTTTGAAAGGTAAAAAATATCACCTCAGTGGAAAGATATTATGGTATGGTGTCTGAAACTTAGAAATTAGTTAGAAGTGGTATTTTCATGAATGAGATAGAAAGCTAAGAAGAGTTTACCTGAACACCACATTACAATTAAATAATGACAATTTAGTGGTTGGAAGTTAACTGGTAAAATAATCTGACTGCTCTTGATTCTTTCTGTTGTCTTAATTTTTTAAGCATTCTGTGGATTATTTTTTCCTTATCTGTTGTACTGCTTGACCCTCTTCTGACAGGTTGGTCTTGAACAGGAAATATTCTGCCCCCAAGAATCTCTGCTATGATGCAATATCATATTTAGCAGCTTCCACATATGAACAACAGATGGTTTGAGCTGAAAATATATAAGCATATGTGACTGTATGTTGACATCCTTTAGTTCTGTTTAACCCTTCAGCAGCTCATTGCCTGTGTCATTTAACAGTCTCATTTGAAAATGACAAGGAATTCAGACTGCGAAAACATCAATATTTTTTTCCTGTTTACACTAGTGGCTGGGTTGGGTTTTTTTATATTATTGTGATAGCTAAGAATAATCTGCTAGACTGGCCAGTGGATGTGAGAGTTTGTTTTGTTTGCCACTGCTTACAGCTCCTCTGTAACAGTAGACAGACACGGGAAGGTATGGTTTGGTCACAACACATCATCTGTGAGACAGTGCTTCCAGCCACTGCTACCAATCACATTTTTATTCATTTTAGGATTATGTTGCACTTTACTCTGATATTATATTCTCTCTCTTTTATGCAGTAACAAGGAAATCTACTGTTCTGGTTGTTGTTAAACTAGCATTTTTTAAAATTTCTTTTTTTTGTGCTGAGTCATTATGCTTAGAAATATAAATGTACTCTACATTCTTCACATCAAAATAATTATTTTGGATGATTTGACACTGTTTCATGTCTTAGATAATTATTTTAAATGTCGCAAACAGTCATTATTATTATATGGTCTATGGCAAGTGCTAAGCAACAGAATTATGAATATATATGCACCTGTCATCTGTTTCACTCAGGAAGCTTGAAGATGAGCAGATTTTCTCCAAAACATATTGGCATGGAAAAAAGTTGCCTGCCAGCCTTGCGGTGCTTCAGTGTTTGGGGTGCTCCACAACAGCCCTTTTCATGCAATGTGGGACATAGTGCAGTTCACCAGACTGTAGGGTAGACCTGTCTCTAACTACATTATAAGCTAGAATGTGCAATTTGGCTTTTCTTTGTGAATATGGGAATTTAAACCACATTAGAACTTGACTTGAAGACATTTCTAAAATGTATTTGCTATTGTCACTGACTTCCAAGACAGATAAGTATCTTGATTGCAACCTAGTCTTACATTGCTTCCACACCACTTAGTTTTGATGAAGACTGAGTGCCCTGAATTCCCCAATTAGGGCCTGAACTGGGCCTGAATTTAAATAGCTTCCAGTGTAGTAGGAATAAAGCCAAAATGTAGGTTTATGTGGAAAAAGATCACTGTTAATTGATCTGTCTATAAATGCAGCAGCTCAGACTTGAAGTAACTTGCAAGAAATCTTGCATTACACAATGATTTCTTATGATAAACATAATGATCTTTGCTGTTCATTTTATGCATACATGACTGTCCAATGTATGTTTTTCTGTAACTATAGTTTTTCATTATCTGGTTATGTTTACAGCTTTTACATTTGAGGAAGTAATAACAACTTGCTCAATATTAGTTTTATAGTATAGTTAAAATAGATTAATAGCTTTCACCAAAGCAATCACCTTTAGCCCCTAATGTACTATTCATGACTGAAATGTAGCCAGACAGCAATTTTTTTTTCAGCATGAATGATTTTAATACAAGCATGATTAACTGCTTGCATCTGGTAGCTGCAGCTTTTGAAAAATACTTTGTACTTTTTATGAAATATATCTGACTCAGTTTACATAGTCATTAACTGTAAAATGCTGTAAAGAGAACACTAGAAGAGTTTAAAAACCCACTCTAGTAGTGTTAGTAAATTAAGTGGAATTTATAATCCTTTTAGACTTGCCATATAACTACTCAGAAACCATAGGTGCTGACAGAAGGAAATCCTATTTGACATCTGCCTGTCTCTGTCCACCTTCACACCTACCATAGTGTCTAAATATGAACCCAAAGGCATATTTGAGGAGGAATTAAATGACAGAAATGGCAATTAGGTATCAATTAGGCTTCTCATAGGCTTCTCAATTTTTTTTCTACAGAAGTTGCAAAATGACTTTTATGCCACAGCTAATAGTTTTACCTCAGGTTACTGACACCACAACATTACCTAGATTTACATTTTTCCTATGCAGTGTCACTTTTGCTTTTTTTAAGATATATTTTTACTTCAGTTTTGTACTGCAAAAGTCCGCTCTTAGATATACCGTTTCTCTCCTTTATTACATTTAAAAGTGGAGGAAAGATTCTAGACACAGATGGATGAAACCAGGATCAGCTAGTATAAATTGCAGCCACTTGGGAGTAAGCAGACTGGTGATAAAGGAGAGAAGCTTCACGTTGCATGCACGCACAAGCCATTCATATATGCTGACAAAGCATATATTCAAAGCATATATTCATATATGCTGACAATGCATATATGAATACCCTGTTATGAAATTCACTTGCAAATGCATCAGCCTTTATGTGAAACAGAGGCATTCTGGATTTAATTTGTGAATTCACAGAGAAGTTATACAGATTCGTTTAGTTTCACTGCAAGTTTGAGATACTTTAAAGATAGCAACAAATATTTTAAGTATGGTCAATGTCTTTTTTTTTTCTGACTGTTCTTCCCTTGAAAAGCTGTTAAAAGGTTTCAGAGAAACAAGTCAAAACAATTGTATCTTATCTCAAATAAAGCTCAGATTGATAGAGCTATTTAGGTTATAGGTATCTGAAACACAGTGTAATTATTTAGTATTAAATCTTTAAAACACCTTGGCATAAGCAATTTCAGCAAGGGAAATTTCCCTTCCAGATCCCTTCTAGATCAAATCATGAAGCTGTTTTTCTCTGATGACAGGTGGTTAGTGTGAGTCCATGAGGAGAACCTTTCTGCTCAGAAGGAGCAGAATGCAAAAATATAACAGCATGCACCACGGAAACCCATTAAAATACAAGGAGAGATTTTTGGGTGGGCAGCAGAAAATTTCAAGGGAGACTTTTTTTTCCCCAGAAAGTGAAAGTTTTCCAGCTGCTTTTAATTTTTTTTTTTCTTTTTTCTTCCTCCCCCCCCCCTCCAAAGCTACATTCCAAACTTTCACAGTCCTGTTTGGAATGGAATTTCTGTCTGCAGCAGTTCTAGTAATGAGGAAAAAGTTGTATAAATTTTCCAAGTAGATGCAGCATTAGGGTGTTCAACTGACTGTATTTCATTTGGGCTAGGAAAGTAAATACTAAGTTTTTCAGGTTGCTGCTTCTGAAAACATAAATTACTCTTGCAGTGAATATATATGTACTCTTTCTGGTGGTTGGCATAAGAGAATTCTTTATGTCATAGTTATACCATATTTGACAAGAATGAAATTATTTTTGGTGAAACATATGAATTCTGCACACTTGTGAGGTTTTCGTAAATGATATACAAAAAACTAAATTATTTGATACTATAATTATAATCATTATGTGTGAGTACTTCCTTAGAAAGTAGTAGCTAGTAGTTAACACAGAATCTTCAGAAGTATCTTCATTACTAAAGGTTTACCACAAAAAAACCTCTTTTTTTTTGGGTCTACAGGATTAATAAATTCAAAGAACAGAGACTATCCATATGAATAACAGTTTGAGGCAGAGCAAGCTAAATTTTGCAAAAGCTTTACATCAGCAGAAGCCAATGTTTCTGCAAACAGAAGCAGTCCTGGCCTGTCTTGGACTGCTATTTTCCACTCCATGCACCCCCTTCCTTTGTGCAAGCACAGATGATTGTGTGACTTATATGAAAACATAGTGAACTAAATTTAAACTTGTTTTTGGCTGCCTAATACTAAGTTCTCCTCCCTATTCCAGATCACTAGAGAGACACACATCTTATTGTTTAAGGGGGTAACATGGGGTCAAGCATAAGTATTTGAAGCAGACTGAGAACAAGACTGATTCTTTTGGCATCAATGACAATCTGTTTATGGTTACTTATTAATTTTCTGAAACATTTTGAATTACCTAATAAAATAGAATATACAGGGTCAATTCTTTTGCCAGCATTGCATATTTCTTTGGCAGTATCAAGCAATAGAAAGCTCCAGCTTAAATCTTGCTCAGCTCGATGTATCTATTGTACCTTTCTTTTGGCCAAGGCAGTGCTGATTATATCTTAAATGATAATATTAACACATATCTGATAGTTTCAGCTAAAAACCTGTACTCAACTGCTTTCTAGGCAAGTGTAAAGCATTTTTTTTATATAACGAAGTTGCTGACAGCAGTCATGTTCCACTAACAGGGGGAAAGTGTATATTTTGAATTAATCTTTGGTGGTTTCATTGATACCTAGCCTTTAAGGACTGAAACCTGACAGTGACAAACAAATTATTCAGTGAAATCCTGTAGGGCTTATGCAGGCCTGGATGTAAACCAATGTGACCCACTGTAATAGAACAAATTTTTGAAACAGAACATTTACTGTAGACTTAAAAGCAGCTCCTACTGTGACACTGTTCCAAGATGATTGACTGTGATAGTTACAGATTGGTTGAAATGCATTACAGGATATGCATTATATATCAAGACATTATAAATTATGAGAAACTACTGTCAGGGAAGCAATTATGATAGCTCATCTTGCAATGCTAATTACAAAATGTCTGGAAAAATGCCTTATCTACATTTATGAAGCTTCCTGCATTGATCAATGAAGTAGATAGGACAATGCAAAGGGGAGTGCTACAATTACTAAAACCTCAGATAAAAAGGTACCTAAATGCCACTGGAGAACTATTCACAAATGTCTTCTGGTACAGTACTAGCCTATGAAATGACTGGTGCTTGAAAGTGATTTTTTGACCTTGGAACAGCTTTGAGATCCATATAGTTTTATTCATGTGCTCCAGAATGAATAATATCTTCCAACATAAATTGATGATGGTGATACTCAAATCTGGCAGCTAACTAGGAATCAAACTGTGTAAAAGACAAAAGAGATCCTAAAATGCATGTCAAAAGGTACATATGAATGCCATTTTACAAGACACTGTCAGACAAGGTGGGGTCAGACAAGTCGTTTATTGAAATACATGGGAATGAGATAAGAAATATTTGAGTCAAAGTTAATGCCACCAGCAGGAGAAATAGTTGTTAATGGCTCAGGTACACACCTGAGCTAGACTTTAGAAACAGGTACATAATAATTGAAATCAAGTTTTGATACAGCCTTTCAAAGCAGTTAGTCCAAAAACCCTAATGGTGTTTAAGTCATAACTGTGTAAGTTTATTAGTTTATTTGCTGTGTTTCTCAGCAATACAGGCAGGTGGGACTTAAGGGCATCGAAGTTCTTTCAAATTTAACATTCCTTCTGCAACTGAATGAACTTCTAAAATCTGCTTTTTTTTTTGGTCAGCTTTTCCATCCCTTCCAATAGTTTTTTAATAAATTCAAGGGATTATTTTTATTTTTTGCTATAGTATCAATAACAAAACAGTGATTGTTTTTTTTTTTAATCTACCTCCTCATCATTGAGTCAGTGTTGATTAAAAAGGTCTGAATTTTATTACACAATGTCATTGCTTTTCAGACTGGAGTATTCTTTTTAGATGAAACAATTTGACTTAAAAAATTGAAAAAAAAAAAAAAAAAAGATAATTAAAGATCTCATGTCTACTGGCTTTGGAAGTGGAATATCTGCTGTTATTTAGAAGCTGCAGGTTATGTATGATTAGAAGGGCATTTTTCAGGTGGGCCATGATGAGATTTCTGAGAGTAGCCTAACTACCATCAGAAAAGATTTCAATGAGTTAGGGAAATTGGTAGAAAGTTCAGGAGCACAGATAATTTTTTCATCTATCCCTCAAACAGAAAGGAAAAACAC